>VIIQ02000759.1:0-248001 GCA_007449985.2 Desmodesmus armatus
TGATGTCGTATTTTTTATTTTTTTTTGATGTCGTATTCTGAGCTGCAGGAGTCTCCACCTTGACAGCAGAACCCCATGCCATCCGTGGTGCAGCCACTATCAGCGTTCGGTTCCACCTCAACCAATCAGCACCGCAGTGCAGGCTGCGGGACTGCCCGCAGCGCTTCAAGGCGCTGGCACCGCCTTCTTCCAGGGCGGCCAACAGCTGGGGGAGGACCCTGACTGCAGCAGCCTCCTGCAGCACGCGCAGTGCCAGAACCTGCAGCAAAGCAGAGGCCAGCGGCAGGACGGCTTTGTGGATGTGCTGCTGCATGCTGCAGACGCAGCGGTTGCAGCGGCACAGCAGTGTGTTAGCAGCGGCTCCGTCAAGGTGGGGCAGTACAGAGTGCCGGCCAGCTGGGCCACAGTGGCACAGCCAGCTAACAGCGTGCGGGTGGTCATAGCAAACCCGCCACTTCAGTTCACGCGGCAGGGCTTCATGGAGTGCCTGCTGGAGGCAGCGGTGGTACGGGGACGTTGACATCGTGCATGAGCAGCTGGGAAACAGCAGGGTGTCAGGAGATGCTGCAATGCGCATCCCGTGTGCAGACGCCATTGTGGCGTATGTGCGGCCACGGCAGATGATCCCATCCTGCGCCGCATGCCCGACAGCTTCGAGGTTCCCGACCGACCAGGGCTGCCAGCCAGCATAAGTGGATGGGCGTACAGCCAGCAGCCGCAGCGGTGGAAGCAAGAGCAGCAACAGCAGCTGCAAGCACGGCAGCGTGGGACAGCAGCTGCAGCAAAAGCGCATCCTGCGCGTGCAGCAGCAGGAGGACGTCAGCCGCCACACGCAGCAGCAGGTGCGCGCGGCGGTTACACGGCAACCCAGCGAGCGCCAGCACAGCAGCAGCAACAACAGCAACAGCAACAGCAGCAGCAGCCACAGCAACAACAACAACAGCAGCCGCAGCAGCGCAGCAGAGCAGCAGCCGCCCAATGACCAGGCAATGGACGATGTGCAGCACCAGGCTGCTGCATACCACCAGGAGCAGCAGCAAGCAGCTGGGCAGGCCGCTGCTGCCGCCGTAGCAGCAGCTTTCCCTGCAGTGCAGCAGCAGCAAGCAGGTGCCCGCCCACCCTTCCCTCCCGACCCTTTCGCACAAGGGCAAGCAGCAGCAGCATGTTATGAGCGCTGGCGCGGGGATGAGCAGGCAGAATACCTCTGCAGGCGAGCAGAGGACATCATGGCTGACCGGCCGTTCACACAGCAGTGACAGGGACACTATGCTACGCACCTTCTACGGCAGCAGGGAGGGGCTGTCAGCACCACAGCCTGGAGGAGCAGTGGCTGAAGCGGTACTTCCCGCTGCTGCTGCCTCCTATGGGGAGGAGGACGAGCAGGACAGGGCCGCCGATGCTGCCGATGGGGGCAGCAGCGACGCGGTTTTAGGGAGCAGGGACCAGGGGCAGCAGCAACGTGAGCCTGACACCGGTGCAGCAGCGGCAGCTGCAGCTGCACCACCCCAGGAACTGCGCCGCTCTGGCCGGCTGCACAGGAAGCCGGACCCCATCCACTCCGCGCATCTGAAGGACTTTGCGACCCTTAGTAAGCAGCAGCAGCACAAGAAGGGCAAGACAGCAGCAGCAGCAGCCACCCAGCTAAACAAGCCGCCACAACATCCTCGCCCACGCAGTGGGCGCGACCCGTAATGGCACAAGCAGCAGCGCATGGCCTGCGGCCCTTCAGCATGACAGGCGACAACGTCAATGGGCTGGCCATTGCAGCCAAGCGCAGGCCCTTCTTCGCGTGGCTGCAGCAGCAGGCCTTTGATGTTGTCATGCTGGCAGAGACCCACAGCATATCCCAACAGCAATTTCAGCGGTGGGTGCGGCAGGGGGCAGGGCAGGGCAAGCCTTGGCAGGGGTTCAGCTACTCGCACAGCAAACCCCGGGTACCAGGCGAGCGTATTACGGCTGGGGTGGCAGTGCTGCTGTCGTCGAGGATTGTGAAACGGACACAGAGCCGGTGGTAGAGTATACAGACGGGGTGGGCAGGGTCCTTAGGGTGGCATGGACAACCCATGGGGTCAGCAGATGGCGGCAGTGGCTGTGTACGCTCCTGTTGACCATACAGAGCGCGCAGCCTGGTTTGAGGGGCCGTTGCAGGAGGCGTTGGAGTCGGGCGCACTGGGATCCAGCATGATGGTGGGAGGGGACTTTAACTGCGCCATGCAGGAGGTGGATGTGCAGCCAGCTGCAGGGATGCGCCCCCGGCAGTCCAGCCGCATGGTGGGCGCCGTGCAGCTGCAGCAGGTCACCTCAAGGTCAAGGTTGGTGGATGCCTGGCGTCACCATAACCCGCACGCCAGGCAGCCCACCCATTACAGCTACAACCCCAGCACAGCCAGCGGCAACGGCGGAGGCAGCAGGCAGGGAGGTGGGGGGCAAGCAGCGGCGCATGCAGCCACCTCTGCCGGCAGGAATTTTTTTTTTGATTTTTTGATTGACTATGTCTTCCTGTCAGCAGACCTGGTGGATGCTGGCTGGCTGCAGAAGGCCACACAGCACAGGCGGTACCCTGCGGACCACCGCCCTGTGGTGGTCAAACTGCAGCCGCCCAACATGCCGCTGCTGGGGCAGAGCAGGTGGCGGTTCCCCAACGCAGCCATGGCAGACCCTGTGTTTGTCACAGCACTGCAGGACAGCCTTGACGCAGCCATACAGCAGCAGCAGCAGCAGCGGGTGGGGGGGTTAACCGGCAGCAGAGTTGGCGCAGCTCCAGGAGCACGCAACTGCTGCTACATTGATCATACAGAAGCGGCTGAAGCTGCAGCGCCAGGCAGAGCTGCGGCGGCTGCGGCTAGCCGTGGCACGAGCAAACACACAGCATCGGGCCGAAGGCACAGCTCAGACGCAGGAGAACATCCTGGCAGCGGAGGAGCAGCTGAGTGACTTTGAGGTCCAACAGCGCCGGCAGCAGGGCGAGGCAGGGGATGTGATCTGGGAGGTCTATGGGGACGGGAAGCCCAGCTTCTGGGGATACCGCGTGGGCAAGGAGCTGCCGGAGCCGCAGTACATCAGTGCAGTAGCTGCGCGGACGGCAGCACCATCTCCACCAACACCAGGGCGGGGGTCGCGGCCGCAGGGGACACGTTAGCCGACTTCTTTGACCCGGCGGCTGGCGGCTTGTTCTCCTGCCATCCCACAGATGCAGCGCAGCAGCAGGAGCTGCTTGCAGGCATCGATAAGAAGCTCACAGCGGAGCAGCAGCAGCAGTGTCTGGGGCCAAACGGGGACGGCACCATCACCCTTGAGGAGGCAAAAGCAGCATTAGACAGCTTGCCCAGGGGGAAGGTGCCGGGCAGTGATGGGCTCACATACGAATTTTACAGCACTTTCTGGTCGCAGATGGGCCCACCCTTTGTGGCAGCGTGCAACCACCTGTTCTCTCAGGAGGCTGCACAGCTGTCGCCTGAGCAGCGCCTGGGGCTGATCACCCTCCTGTTCAAGGGCGGGGGGAAGCCTAGGGAGCAGACAGCCAGCTACCGGCCCATCACCCTGCTCAACTGTGACGTGAAGATCCTGGCAAAGGTGGTGGTGCTGCGGGTGGGGCCTGTCCTTGACAGCATCATAGACAGCGGGCAGACAGCGTTTGTGCCAGGGGATATAGCAGACAACGTGCTGCTACACCTGGAGGAAATCGACTACCTCCAGGCACAGCAGCAGCCAGGCTATATCTCCTTCCTGGACTTTGAGAAGGCTTACGACCGGTTGGACAGGGGGTGGCTGTTTCAGTGCATGTCCGCCATGCAGTTCCCAGCTGGCATCCTCAGATGGGTGCAGCTGCTGCTGGCAGGCACGCAGGGCCGCATTGTCTTCAACGGCGGCCACCTCAGCCGGCTGTTTGACATCCCCTCGGGGTGCGCGCAAGGCAGCCCCCTCAGCCCGCTGTTGTACGTCATAGCAGCGCAGCCACTGGCAGCCAGGTGTAGGGCTCTTCAGGCAGCAGGGGAGGTAGACAGCATTAGGATGCCAGACGGGTCGGTTGCACCCTGCTGCATGCAGCATGCAGATGACACCACTCTGCATGCAGCCAGCAGGGAGGGGGTGCGGGTGCTGCTGCAGAGGGCAGTGGAGCCGTTCTGCGCTGCAAGCGGTGCCAAGCTGAACGTTGGCAAATGTCAGGGGATGGAGGTGGGTGTACAGCAGCCGTTTGTGGGTGTTGACCCAGGCACCGGCATCCCATTCCCCGACACAGCGCAGCACCCCATCAGGCATCTAGGGATTCTGTTGTCAGCAGCAGGGGCGGAACAGCATGCAGCAGCGTTGTTCACACAGCGGTTGCAGACCATCTCGTGGCGAGTGCGGCAATGGGCGCGGCAGGATCTCACGTATGTGGGGCGCTGTGCAGTGGCACGGCAGGTCATGGCCTCCTGCCTCACCTACCACGCGCAGTTTGTGCCGGTGCCAGCCGACCTCATGGCCAGGATTCACCGTCGCATGACAGCCTTTGTGATGGGGCAGGGCTGCGCTCGGGAGGCTCACATCAAGCAGTGGAACGAGAGCCCTCCTGCAGCTGTGGCCAGCCTGTCAGTCGCCATGGGAGGGTCAGGACAGGTGGATGCCAGGGCGCATGCAGCAGCGATGCAGGCACGCACAGCAGCAGCGCTGCTGCATCCCCGTCGGGCAGCCTGGAAGCTCTTCATGAGGGCTAACCTGCGCCATGCACTGCCAGGCCTAGGGGAGGCGGTGCTGGTGCAGCAGTCGAAGGCGCCGCTGCAGGCAGCAGTCAGGGAAGGTAGGCTTCGGCAGCGCCACGCAGCGTACGTGGAGGCCTTCCAGCGGGTGGGCATCCACAGGCATGTTCAGCATGATGCTATGAGCTTTCAGCAGCTGCGGCTGGAGCTGCTGGTGGGCAATCACAGCGTGGGCAGCAGCACCGACAGGGTCATGCTGTCTGCAGCAGGCAGCCTGCCTCCACCTCTCAACAGGGGTGCAGGTACCACACTGGGTCAGGTGCAGCAGCTGCTGACGGGGCAGCCGGCCCAGGACGGAGTGGTGCTGCCGCCGCCGTGGCAGCACACGCTGCAGGAGGGCAGCGCAGGCCCATGGCAGACAGACATGCAGCAGCAGTGGGTGCAACAGGAAGGGGATGTGGGGGTCAGGGTTTTGTAGGGTGCAGCAGGATGGCAGGCTGGAGGCATCTGACGCGGGCATGCCAGCCCCTCAGAACCTTCAGTGGGTGCCCTGCTGTGTGGTGGACGTGTCGCAGGTGCTGCATCCATCCTTTCCACTGCTGCAACAGCAGCAGCGGCAGCAACAGTCCCAGGAGGAGGAGCAGGATGCAGGGGTGTCCCAGCCAACACAGCAGCAGCACCAGCCGCCGCAGGAAGCATCCCGGCAGACGCAGCGACAACAGCAACCACCAAGATCGCCAGTGTTCCTGGTGGGTGCATGGGGAGACATAAAGGTGGACCCTAGTGTGTGGGGGTTGGGGATCGCTGTGGGGGTGCTGCAGTTCAAGCCCAAAGTGGCCACACAGCGGCTGCTGCAGCACCATTGCGCGCAGCACCACAGGGAGGGATGGGTTCCGGGAGTGGGCATGCGCCCGCGGCTGTGGCGCAACCGCCTGGGCGCTGAGGCGCTACAGGAGGGCCTGCAGGAGATGGAAGCAGCACAGAAGCGCTCCTTCCAGCAAATGCAGCAAGGCGGCACATCGGGTGGGAGCCAAGGGGACAGCAGCGGTAGGCAGCGCTTCAGCGATGCTGCCCTCATGGCAGCATACCATGCGCCGTGGATGGACCCACCACGGGAGAGAGAGCTCCCACGGCAGCGCGCTGCAGCAGCAGCAGCAGTGGTCACGATGCAGAGGCAACAGCAGCTACAGCAGCAGCTGCAGATCAGCAGCCCTGCGCAGGATGACCTGCAGGACCCCATAACGCAAGCCATGGGGCCTGTGGACAGTAGCAGCTACCAGTGGGTGGCCGCTTACAGGAGGGCAGGGCACAAACGACTGCCGCGGTCACTGCGGGCGTTTGGGTGGCGCTTGCTGCATGCAGGGGTGAAGGTGGGTGCAAGGCGCATGCTGTCTTCAGGCAGGACGGACCCTGCGCAGTTCGTTTGCCCTGCACAGCAGTGCCAGCAGCAGCTGCAGCTGGAGACCCTTACGCACTTGTTTGTGGAGTGTCCTGTGGCAGCTGCAGCATGGCAGTGGTTTGCACAGCTGTGGCAACTGGTGCAGCCGGGAGCAGTCGTCCCGGTCAGCAGCAGCCGTGTGCTGCTGCTTGATGATGACAGTGTGTGGGCCCCGCCGCTGGCGCAGCAGCAGCTGTGGGCATACATGCGGCTACTGCTGTTGGAGTCCATCTGGCTGGTGCGCAGCAGCAGCTACTCCACCTGCCAGCCTGTCAGCAGCCAGGACAGTGCTGACAGCACCACTACCAGCAACAGCACCACCAGCACCAGTGGCAGCACGGACGGCCACCAGGGTGGCAGTGGGAGCAGCCAGGGCCCTGCTGCAGCAGCACCCAGCAGCGGGCGGTTCACGGCTAAGGCTGTCGCGTGCCGGTTCCGCTCGCAGCTGCAGCAGCAGATGAGGAGGGATTGGCGACGGGTGGGGGTGGATGTCCGGCTGGGCTCGGGGGTACCCCTGGCATGGCTTCGAGGCCCCTCGCCTGTGCTATCCCTTGACTCCTTCTGGCGCAGATGGGGCTCCATCTTCACTGTCGAGGAGGACGGGGAGGTGTCCGTTGCAATCAGCACAGCAGGGTTGTGAGGGGTGCTGCACTGCATCGCGTTTGGTGGGGACAGCAGTTGTGTCGGGGGTGGAAGGGTGTGTGACTTCGGCCGGGATTGACTGGGCACGTGTCGGACGATCGTGTTGGGGTGTGCAGGGCTGATATGGGGACGATTTGCGTGGTCACAGGTATCCAGGTTTATTTGCTGGGACTACTGTGAGGGGATTGGGATGGGCAGGGAACGCGTGGGGTGTTGGAGTCTTATGCTGGGCTGGGAGGCATGGGAAGTGTTTAACACATGAGTGTGGGTTTCTTGCAGCATGTGCACAGTGTGGAGCATGCCTGTGAGTGCACATGTGGTCAGACGTGGGTGCTAGGACTGTATTGGGCGTGTGTCTTGCGAGTGCACGCGTACTTCATGATGTGCTTGCACGGTCTAATAGTTGTGGGGTGTTGCTTATGCACAGTGTCAGACTTGGGGGCATACTGGGTGCGTGGTTTGTGTTGGTGTCGTGTACGTGTTGGTGGTGTGCTCTTGCGTGAGAGTTGATCTTGTGCACAGTGGGGCGATCAAACATGTGTGCAACGTGGATTGCTGCTTGTACACAGTGCGGCACTAGGTGGCATAGTAGTGTCGCACAGTGTACAGTACGTATGTACGTGGTTTGTCCCTACTGCATAGTCCATGTTGTCAGGTGCCCCGTACGCGAGGGTGAATGCCCTTCAAATACGGTGCCTTGCATGTGTATGCATGTGTACGTGTACGTGGTGTGCTGCTTGTGTGAGAGTGAATCTTGTGTGGCGTGCTTGTGTGCGAGTTAATCTTGTGTGGCATGCACTTGTAGCTTGTGGCTGGTTTTGCATGGACGGCTGTGTGTTGGCTCGAGCGCACGCTCGCCAGCTGGCATGCTGTGGAGTTTTGGTGTGGCACGGTGCGTGGACTGTTTGTGCCTGATTAGCTGTGTGCATGCGCGTGCATACAGACCTGTGTGTGTGCATACAGGTCTGTCTGACTTTAATGTTGTCTTCTGGTGTGCTGACACATGGTGTGTGATGTGCCTTTGCTCTGCAACTTTTGAGTGGCAATGATTAGCTGTCTGCATGTCGGGGCATCCGATTTTGCCTGTGTGTCTCTTTTTTTGTGTGCGTCTCTACTGCCTTTCATGATTTGTGCTGTGGTGTGCTGCCGTACTGGTGTGCGTTGTATCTTGGCTCTATAGGGTTGCAGCATGTGAGTGTCTTAGCACTGCTTTTGACATGTGGATGGTGAGTCATTAGACCGGTCCATGGGCCTTGCCATATTGGGGCAAACATGGACTGTGACCTGCCGCAGTTGCTCTACGGACGGCTGTGGTGTATAGAGGACACTGGGCGCACGGTCAGGCCCTGGATGCCCTTCGGGGCTGCTTCTCACGGAGCTGTCTTCACGGCCCTGCGATGGTGTCCCCTGCACAAGGGGTGCCGTGGGGTGGGTGTCACAACAGGTTGCCCCATCCTCCCGCTGGATCTTTTTATGGAGTGAACCACCGGTTGCTTGGTCCCGCCCAATGTAACTGATCACTTCCAAAAAAAATTTAAAAAAAATTGGGGTGCATGTTGGTACGCTTGAAGAACGTATTTTGGTCTTTCATCAGAGCCAACCAGATGATTTTTCCGCACCACCACCGCTGCGCACCATCACGCGGCACCCGCCGCCCTCAACCCAACGCTACGCGTCGCACACTGACTCAATTGGGGTGCATGTTGGTACGCTTGAAGAACATATTTTGGTCTTTCATCAGAGCCAACCAGATGATTTTTCCGCACCACCACCGCTGCGCACCATCACGCGGCACCCGCCGCCCTCAACCCAACGCTACGCGCCGCACACTGACTCAATTGGGGTGCATGTTGGTACGCTTGAAGAACATATCTTGGTCTTTCATCAGAGCCAACCAGATGATTTTTCCGCACCACCACCGCTGCGCACCATCACGCGGCACCCGCCGCCCTCAACCCAACGCTACGCGTCGCACACTGACTCAATTGGGGTGCATGTTGGTACGCTTAAAGAACATATTTTGGTCTTTCATCAGAGCCAACCAGATGATTTTTCCGCACCACCACCGCTGCGCACCATCACGCGGCACCCGCCGCCCTCAACCCAACGCTACGCGTCGCACACTGACTCAATTGGGGTGCATGTTGGTACGCTTGAAGAACATATTTTGGTCTTTCATCAGAGCCAACCAGATGATTTTTCCGCACCACCACCGCTGCGCACCATCACGCGGCACCCGCCGCCCTCAACCCAACGCTACGCGCCGCACACTGACTCAATTGGGGTGCATGTTGGTACGCTTGAAGAACATATTTTGGTCTTTCATCAGAGCCAACCAGATGATTTTTCCGCACCACCACCGCTGCGCACCATCACGCGGCACCCGCCGCCCTCAACCCAACGCTACGCGTCGCACACTGACTCAATTGGGGTGCATGTTGGTACGCTTGAAGAACATATTTTGGTCTTTCATCAGAGCCAACCAGATGATTTTTCCGCACCACCACCGCTGCGCACCATCACGCGGCACCCGCCGCCCTCAACCCAACGCTACGCGTCGCACACTGACTCAATTGGGGTGCATGTTGGTACGCTTGAAGAACATATTTTGGTCTTTCATCAGAGCCAACCAGATGATTTTTCCGCACCACCACCGCTGCGCACCATCACGCGGCACCCGCCGCCCTCAACCCAACGCTACGCGTCGCACACTGACTCAATTGGGGTGCATGTTGGTACGCTTGAAGAACATATTTTGTTCTTTCATCAGAGCCAACCAGATGATTTTTCCGCACCACCACCGCTGCGCACCATCACGCGGCACCCGCCGCCCTCAACCCAACGCTACGCGTCACACACTGACTCAATTGGGGTGCATGTTGGTACGCTTGAAGAACATATTTTGGTCTTTCATCAGAGCCAACCAGATGATTTTTCCGCACCACCACCGCTGCGCACCATCACGCGGCACCCGCCGCCCTCAACCCAACGCTACGCGTCGCACACTGACTCAATTGGGGTGCATGTTGGTACGCTTGAAGAACATATTTTGTTCTTCATCAGAGCCAACCAGATGATTTTTCCGCACCACCACCGCTGCGCACCATCACGCGGCACCCGCCGCCCTCAACCCAACGCTACGCGTCACACACTGACTCAATTGGGGTGCATGTTGGTACGCTTGAAGAACATATTTTGGTCTTTCATCAGAGCCAACCAGATGATTTTTCCGCACCACCACCGCTGCGCACCATCACGCGGCACCCGCCGCCCTCAACCCAACGCTACGCGTCGCACACTGACTCAATTGGGGTGCATGTTGGTATTTTTTTTATTTTTTTTTTGAAGTGATCAGTTACATTGGGCGGGACCAAGCAACCGGTGGTTCACTCCATAAAAAGATCCAGCGGGAGGATGGGGCAACCTGTTGTGACACCCACCCCATGGCACCCCTTGTGCAGGGGACACCATCGCAGGGCCGTGCAGACAGCTCCGTGAGAAGCAGCCCCGAAGGGCATCCAGGGCCTGACCGTGCGCCCAGTGTCCTCTATACACCACAGCCGTCCGTAGAGCAACTGCGGCAGGTCACAGTCCATGTTTGCCCCAATATGGCAAGGCCCATGGACCGGTCTAATGACTCACCATCCACATGTCAAAAGCAGTGCTAAGACACTCACATGCTGCAACCCTATAGAGCCAAGATACAACGCACACCAGTACGGCAGCACACCACAGCACAAATCATGAAAGGCAGTAGAGACGCACACAAAAAAAGAGACACACAGGCAAAATCGGATGCCCCGACATGCAGACAGCTAATCATTGCCACTCAAAAGTTGCAGAGCAAAGGCACATCACACACCATGTGTCAGCACACCAGAAGACAACATTAAAGTCAGACAGACCTGTATGCACACACACAGGTCTGTATGCACGCGCATGCACACAGCTAATCAGGCACAAACAGTCCACGCACCGTGCCACACCAAAACTCCACAGCATGCCAGCTGGCGAGCGTGCGCTCGAGCCAACACACAGCCGTCCATGCAAAACCAGCCACAAGCTACAAGTGCATGCCACACAAGATTAACTCGCACACAAGCACGCCACACAAGATTCACTCTCACACAAGCAGCACACCACGTACACGTACACATGCATACACATGCAAGGCACCGTATTTGAAGGGCATTCACCCTCGCGTACGGGGCACCTGACAACATGGACTATGCAGTAGGGACAAACCACGTACATACGTCATGTACACTGTGCGACACTACTATGCCACCTAGTGCCGCACTGTGTACAAGCAGCAATCCACTTTGCACACATGTTTGATCGCCCCACTGTGCACAAGATCAACTCTCACGCAAGAGCACACCACCAACACGTACACGACACCAACACAAACCACGCACCCAGTATGCCCCCAAGTCTGACACTGTGCATAAGCAACACCCCACAACTATTAGACCGTGCAAGCACATCATGAAGTACGCGTGCACTCGCAAGACACACGCCCCCTAGCACCCACGTCTGACCACATGTGCACTCACAGGCATGCTCCACACTGTGCACATGCTGCAAGAAACCCACTCATGTGTTAAACACTTCCCATGCCTCCCAGCCCAGCATAAGACTCCAACACCCCACGCGTTCCCTGCCCATCCCAATCCCCTCACAGTAGTCCCAGCAAATAAACCTGGATACCTGTGACCACGCAAATCGTCCCCATATCAGCCCTGCACACCCCAACACGATCGTCCGACACGTGCCCAGTCAATCCCGGCCGAAGTCACACACCCTTCCACCCCGACACAACTGCTGTCCCCACCAAACGCGATGCAGTGCAGCACCCCTCACAACCCTGCTGTGCTGATTGCAACGGACACCTCCCCGTCCTCCTCGACAGTGAAGATGGAGCCCCATCTGCGCCAGAAGGAGTCAAGGGATAGCACAGGCGAGGGGCTCGAAGCCATGCCAGGGGTACCCCCGAGCCCAGCCGGACATCCACCCCCACCCGTCGCCAATCCCTCCTCATCTGCTGCTGCAGCTGCGAGCGGAACCGGCACGCGACAGCCTTAGCCGTGAACCGCCCATGTTGGTGCATGTTGGTACGCTTGAAGAACATATTTGGTCTTTCATCAGAGCCAACCAGATGATTTTTCCGCACCACCACCGCTGCGCACCATCACGCGGCACCCGCCGCCCTCAACCCAACGCTACGCGTCGCACACTGACTCAATTGGGGTGCATGTTGGTACGCTTAAAGAACATATTTTGGTCTTTCATCAGAGCCAACCAGATGATTTTTCCGCACCACCACCGCTGCGCACCATCACGCGGCACCCGCCGCCCTCAACCCAACGCTACGCGCCGCACACTGACTCAATTGGGGTGCATGTTGGTACGCTTGAAGAACATATCTTGGTCTTTCATCAGAGCCAACCAGATGATTTTTCCGCACCACCACCGCTGCGCACCATCACGCGGCACCCGCCGCCCTCAACCCAACGCTACGCGTCGCACACTGACTCAATTGGGGTGCATGTTGGTACGCTTAAAGAACATATTTTGGTCTTTCATCAGAGCCAACCAGATGATTTTTCCGCACCACCACCGCTGCGCACCATCACGCGGCACCCGCCGCCCTCAACCCAACGCTACGCGTCGCACACTGACTCAATTGGGGTGCATGTTGGTACGCTTGAAGAACATATTTTGGTCTTTCATCAGAGCCAACCAGATGATTTTTCCGCACCACCACCGCTGCGCACCATCACGCGGCACCCGCCGCCCTCAACCCAACGCTACGCGCCGCACACTGACTCAATTGGGGTGCATGTTGGTACGCTTGAAGAACATATTTTGGTCTTTCATCAGAGCCAACCAGATGATTTTTCCGCACCACCACCGCTGCGCACCATCACGCGGCACCCGCCGCCCTCAACCCAACGCTACGCGTCGCACACTGACTCAATTGGGGTGCATGTTGGTACGCTTAAAGAACATATTTGGTCTTTCATCAGAGCCAACCAGATGATTTTTCCGCACCACCACCGCTGCGCACCATCACGCGGCACCCGCCGCCCTCAACCCAACGCTACGCGCCGCACACTGACTCAATTGGGGTGCATGTTGGTACGCTTGAAGAACATATCTTGGTCTTTCATCAGAGCCAACCAGATGATTTTTCCGCACCACCACCGCTGCGCACCATCACGCGGCACCCGCCGCCCTCAACCCAACGCTACGCGTCGCACACTGACTCAATTGGGGTGCATGTTGGTACGCTTGAAGAACATATTTTGGTCTTTCATCAGAGCCAACCAGATGATTTTTCCGCACCACCACCGCTGCGCACCATCACGCGGCACCCGCCGCCCTCAACCCAACGCTACGCGTCGCACACTGACTCAATTGGGGTGCATGTTGGTACGCTTGAAGAACATATTTTGGTCTTTCATCAGAGCCAACCAGATGATTTTTCCGCACCACCACCGCTGCGCACCATCACGCGGCACCCGCCGCCCTCAACCCAACGCTACGCGTCGCACACTGACTCAATTGGGGTGCATGTTGGTACGCTTAAAGAACATATTTTGGTCTTTCATCAGAGCCAACCAGATGATTTTTCCGCACCACCACCGCTGCGCACCATCACGCGGCACCCGCCGCCCTCAACCCAACGCTACGCGTCGCACACTGACTCAATTGGGGTGCATGTTGGTACGCTTGAAGAACATATTTTGGTCTTTCATCAGAGCCAACCAGATGATTTTTCCGCACCACCACCGCTGCGCACCATCACGCGGCACCCGCCGCCCTCAACCCAACGCTACGCGTCGCACACTGACTCAATTGGGGTGCATGTTGGTACGCTTAAAGAACATATTTTGGTCTTTCATCAGAGCCAACCAGATGATTTTTCCGCACCACCACCGCTGCGCACCATCACGCGGCACCCGCCGCCCTCAACCCAACGCTACGCGTCGCACACTGACTCAATTGGGGTGCATGTTGGTACGCTTGAAGAACATATTTTGGTCTTTCATCAGAGCCAACCAGATGATTTTTCCGCACCACCACCGCTGCGCACCATCACGCGGCACCCGCCGCCCTCAACCCAACGCTACGCGTCGCACACTGACTCAATTGGGGTGCATGTTGGTACGCTTGAAGAACATATTTTGGTCTTTCATCAGAGCCAACCAGATGATTTTTCCGCACCACCACCGCTGCGCACCATCACGCGGCACCCGCCGCCCTCAACCCAACGCTACGCGTCGCACACTGACTCAATTGGGGTGCATGTTGGTACGCTTAAAGAACATATTTTGGTCTTTCATCAGAGCCAACCAGATGATTTTTCCGCACCACCACCGCTGCGCACCATCACGCGGCACCCGCCGCCCTCAACCCAACGCTACGCGTCGCACACTGACTCAATTGGGGTGCATGTTGGTACGCTTGAAGAACATATTTTGGTCTTTCATCAGAGCCAACCAGATGATTTTTCCGCACCACCACCGCTGCGCACCATCACGCGGCACCCGCCGCCCTCAACCCAACGCTACGCGTCGCACACTGACTCAATTGGGGTGCATGTTGGTACGCTTAAAGAACATATTTTGGTCTTTCATCAGAGCCAACCAGATGATTTTTCCGCACCACCACCGCTGCGCACCATCACGCGGCACCCGCCGCCCTCAACCCAACGCTACGCGTCGCACACTGACTCAATTGGGGTGCATGTTGGTACGCTTGAAGAACATATTTTGGTCTTTCATCAGAGCCAACCAGATGATTTTTCCGCACCACCACCGCTGCGCACCATCACGCGGCACCCGCCGCCCTCAACCCAACGCTACGCGCCGCACACTGACTCAATTGGGGTGCATGTTGGTACGCTTGAAGAACATATTTTGGTCTTTCATCAGAGCCAACCAGATGATTTTTCCGCACCACCACCGCTGCGCACCATCACGCGGCACCCGCCGCCCTCAACCCAACGCTACGCGTCGCACACTGACTCAATTGGGGTGCATGTTGGTACGCTTGAAGAACATATTTTGGTCTTTCATCAGAGCCAACCAGATGATTTTTCCGCACCACCACCGCTGCGCACCATCACGCGGCACCCGCCGCCCTCAACCCAACGCTACGCGCCGCACACTGACTCAATTGGGGTGCATGTTGGTACGCTTGAAGAACATATCTTGGTCTTTCATCAGAGCCAACCAGATGATTTTTCAACATCCTTGGGCAACACGTCATGGGGTGGTTGCTTGCAGTACAGTGGAAGAAAGGGAATTAATTGTCAGCTTGTGTACAGGAAAACGATGATGCCCAAACAGATGGATAACAAAACAGGCGAGGGGAGGGGAGGGGAGGGGAGGGGAGGGGAGGGGAGGGGAGGGGAGGGGAGGGGAGGGGAGGGGAGGGGAGGGGAGGGGAGGGGAGGGGAGGAGACGACAACCTCAATACAAAGCCACTTGCATGGTGCTGGCCTTCAACTCTATGCACATGATTGATGCGTGAAGCAGTCCATTCCATCAACACATATGGCCAGGACCACTCGTGAGGAAACCAGTGCTTACCAGATAAAAACACTCGCAGTTGACTCGGCCACAATCAGAGTACATCAGAGTACATAAGATGCTTCCTCAACTGTTGCATCACAGGAATTTGCGCATGTTACACTTCGAGCCACAACAGGTACACAGACATAGGATCACTTCCAAACCTTGATGCAGCCATCCCTGCTACCACTCACCAACAGCTTGCTGACACCTTGCACTGCTGCAACTTGCGTAATGCTGTCAGAATGCACCAGATCTTGCATCCGTAGCTTGCTGCTCAAGTCTGGGCTACAGTCAGGTGTCAACAGCTGTGGTCCCTCGCCCAAACAACGCTCCTCAACAACTGGGACGCCAGCATGAAGGTGCCGGCTGTAGCGGTAGACATGAGCGGGCACCTGTGGTGCAGAACAGGGAACAAAAGCAAGGTTTGCATGCAACTTCTCAGGTCCCCTTTATGCAAAACAAGTCAACACGCTGGCTTCTTATCCCCACAATATGTTAGGCCTGCAGCACCACATAGACATTGCAGGACAGCATCTGGTAATCATAACAGCAACCAAGCCCGCCTTATCTCGATCCAAGGTATGACTGACAAAAAATTACACCCAAGATGCCCACACCACAAAGCCCTCCCGACAACTTGGCCGTCGCACCTGCACCTTGTGTGTGGCATGCTCCATGATGCCGGTGTCATCCGACCAGACTGGGCCTGCCACGATGTAGGAGCGTTCAGGCCATGATGGCTCCCAGTAGCGCACGCAGCGGTCAGCCCCGCCAGTCAACAGGGCTCCGTTAGGCAGGGGGAGCAAGCAAGATATGCTTGACAGTCTGCGCAACATATGTCACGGATGAGTCTGGCAGCATTCTGGTTGGACTGCTTCTCACGGTGCACTGCACCCACAGAGTTGTGGGTGTTGCATGTAGGGTATGTGGGCCACGCCCAATGCTGAGTTTTGTGGAGCTGAGCATGTTGCTGTTGTTGGCTGCCATTTGTGCCGTCCTCCATACCACACCAACTCATTTGTAGCTCAACCAACATGTGCCCACAAGTAATACAAGACATGCACCCAGTACAGCATGCGGTTGAATGCACATCAAGCTCCAAAAGCTGCACATGCTTGGCCCACACTACGCACTACCACCACTTAACACTTGCCTTGCTTGTGGCGTGTTGATCTGCTCCACTGCCATGTGTGCATCAAGCACTGCCGCCACGTCAGCTTCAGCAGCTTGTGCAGCTGCTGTGCCCCCTTCCGCAGCACCCATGCTGAGCTGTGCGTGCGAGGGACTGGCGCCTGGCTGACTGCTCCTTGCTGGCGAGGGCAGTGGTGGCTGCAGGGCTGCTGGGGGTTCGGCTGGTGACAGGCGGGACTCGTCACGGCCCAAGACGCGCAGCACCTGCAGGCACGCGATGGGCAAGTCAACGCATCACATGCGCAACAGCGGGCAGCGCTGCCTACATATGAGCCTTCCCTCGGCCAACAAGATGCGGGTTTGCAGGGTTTTTTGCGCCCAAGACAACAGCCTCAGCGAGAAAGGCATGCTGTGGAGGAGCCATTCCTTTGGACCAGGCCAACAGACGGAGCTGGCCAGGCCAAAAGGGGTGGCACCACAGCGTGCTGCATACCTGGTGGCATCTGCCGTCCAGCACATCCCACAGCCCAACCTCTTGCAGGCCGGCAGAGATGTAGAGCAGCGGCACCCCAGCATGCGGCAGGCTGCCAGCAACAAGGCCTAGCCGGGGTGGCGATGCTGCAGCTGCAGCCATGGACTGAATGCCACACCTGGCAAGTAAAGGAAGGGAACAAGCAGCATGGATAATTTGCGAACACTCCAATACATGACAAGGGACACAACCAAGCGGTGCAGCCAGGCCAGTTACACCCCTGCTTGTGTTTGCAGTACAGCATGAATGAACCTTGTTGGTCACCAGCAGCAGCGGGCGAGTCCACAGACGCACAAATACAACTACATACTTGTGAGGCGTCATTGGTCAAGGCGGGGGAAACCGATTTGCTGCACTACACTGCCTGTCTGCCTTTCCCAGCCAGCAGCCACCTACCTCTGAGGGTGTTGCCAGCTGTTCACGCACAGCAGGAAGCGCACGTCCCATAAGCCCACCCAGCCCCTGCTGGTGCCCTGCGCGAGCCAGTGCTGACCAGAGGGGTCCGCCACCACCTGAGACACCAGGCCCAGGCTGGGTGCAGGGGGCACGTGCCACGCATCCTTGGCGCAGCGCAGGTCGCAGCAATGCACGCCGCCCCGCTGACTGGCATACACCAGCAGTGCGGGATGGTTGGCCCAGGGCAGCACATGCAGGATAGCACCCTCGCCGGGAGACAGCTGCCGTACAGCAGTGATACCTGTTGACAGGGCAACAGACAGTAAGCATGCAGCTCGTATCAACCACCAAGCGTCACAGTGAGTATGTGCATGCAACCGCAACCGGCACCATGGTTACCCCCAACAGTATTTACAGGATGCCAACCAAAAGCACAAGCCCTGCACTGCCGTCATTAATTTTCTTATGGTAAGGAACCGCCATCATTATCTTGATCCTCTCTCAACAATAACAATGTAAGAGCACAGGGCACCCCCCCCCCCACCTCTGTACTTGTCAGGGGCCCAGCCACCAGGCTTGCTGGTGTATTCCACCCTCCACACATGCAGGCTGCCACTGCTGCTGGCACTGGCTGCTGAAGCCCCATCCAGCACTGCACACACGCTGGTGATGCGCCCAGATTGGCCTGCATACGTCAGCCGGCTGGCAAAGGACACGTCGCGCTCCAGGCGCCGTATGTCCCACACCTGCATGACAAGAGTACAGGAGGGCTTGCACAGTGTGGTGGTGGCTGACACGCCAAACTGTGCCAGTTTGCCCCTCCCATGGGTGTGCTGATTGAAGTCAAGCCAACTAGATGGATGCTCGTGGCTGCGGCTAGTTGCAGAGGCTATAAGGGCATGCGTATCCACTGACAGTATGAACACTGTCATGCTGAGGTTGACAACCCAACAGCCTGACGAGCAGCTGGCAGATTTGACCTGTCACCACTTGCAGGGCTGAGCCAACTGACAGCAGCGCACACTCAAACCAACTGCGTTGATATTTTCATTGTGGCGAGCTGCAGAGCCTGTGAAGACCGGCCTATGTACCTGCAGTGCCGATACATGCCGTGTTTACAAAACATAACATGTACAGCAGGACCTGCCACCGCTGGGCAGGCGAGTTGCACTGCAGCCGAGCCTGTTGCCACAGCAACGCTCACCTTGACTGTCTCATCGTCGCTGCCACTCAGCAGCAGTGCCCCATTGTTGCTCGTTGCCAGGCAGTTGATGGCTGCCCTGTGCTCGAGCAGGTGGCTGGCCAGCACACCACGCGGCCGCCAGGAGGGGTTGCTGCCAACGCCAGCACTGGCACCTCCTGCCGGCCCCTCCACGCCACCTGAGCCAGGCAGGTGTTGGCCAATGCCTGTTGTCATGGCTGCACTGACTGCATCATACACTGAGCCTGACGGGTCACCTGCAGGGTGAACCGTGGACGGCAATGAGAGTGATGCGACTATCGCAACAGAGAGTGGTGCATGCACACCATTACCCCAATATACAGGCAGCCACGGCCAGAATAAGCGGTCATGTAATAAACAGGACGCAGCCACACACTATAGCACTGTGCGCACAGTGGACAGGCAGTGCACCACTATGCGCAAGTATGGCAAGAAGGGCAAGGGACCCACCTTGCCCCACAGGCCCGACCCCCCTGAGGGCCCAGCCCTGCTGGTGATGGCTGCCATCTTGTACGTCAGCAGGGCAGCAGAGCAGCGAACATCATGCCCGGGTTGAAGGTTGAGCCTGCGCACAAAACGATTGCACATCCCAACTGAGCTCTTCCGGTTGCAGCAAGGACGCTTCACCACCCACAGGGTCCAAGCAGCGGTTCAACTGGGTGATGGTAAGCATGTAGCAAAACACTGTAGTGCTGGCTGGCAACCTCTCTTATGAGGCTAGCTGAGTCAGGCACCGCAGCCGCCTGTACAAATGCCTGACGGGTTCTGCTGTTGAATGTGCTTGTGAATGTGCCATGCGGGCCACACCTGTGCAGTGTGGTTGCCAGTCGCTCCATCTGCTGCCTGTCTGCTGCCTCCACGCTGCTGGGGTCACTGGACATGGCCTCTGCGAGCGCACTGAAGTGGTCCTGGGAGGCGGCAGGGGGGGGGGGGGGGGGGGGGGGGGGGGGAGGCAAGGTGGTGACGCATCTCCCCCACCTCGACTGTGGAGCTGTGCGTCCACAAAATTGTGCATGTGGTGGAGAAAGCCATAATGAACCTGGCCATTGCATGACATCCCTGCAGCATGTGAAACAGAGCTCAAAGCTTCGCTATACATACTGACCTCACACAGTTGCAACATTGCAACCAGCTAAAGGCCTACCTGCAGCACAGCCTGCCTCCGTGCAATGCTCTCCACTGCTGCTGTGTGGCTGCTTTTGGGCCTGGGCCTGAGCCCCATGCCACTGCCTGCAGCAGACGGCCCAATCACCAGTCCACCAGGACCCACAGCCAGCTGCGTGTTGAACCCTGTCAGCATGCCGCGGCGGCCACCGATGCCGCCACTGCTGCCTGCTGCTGCTGCTGCAGAGCTGCCTGGCCAGAAGCAGCCTGGTGCAGCAGCAGCACTACGAGGGGCAGTGTGTGCTCCTGCTGTTGCTGAGACTGCCCCACTGCTGACCTCAGGGCCTGCAAGGACATAACAGTTTGTGAACACGTCAAGCAAGGGTTGGCTTGATGGACCCAGTGCAGGCACCGCTGTTCTTGCCCCGTGTGACGTGCATCTGCCCAGGAGTTTGATCATGGTATCTGAAGGACTGCGTAATCACGTTGGCACTGACATACAAGGCTGTACATTCGTGCAAACATAATTACAGACAGCTGTCCGCATCTCACCTGTTGGTGGTGCACTCAGGGGCACACACAGCGATGGCTGTGCGGCACCGCTGACACCAGCTGCCCCTGCTGCATGACTGCTGCTCGGCCCGCTGCTACTGCTGGGCCTGTTGTGCACAGGCGGGCCAAAGCCCACTGCCCTGTACCCACACCTGCTGCCAATGCCTGCCACACCACCTGCAGCCCCTATGCTGCCCTCAGCTGCACTGAACCCTGGCAGCGGTGGCTCCTGGGCTGTGGGTCCTAGAGGTTCAGGCCCGGCTGCAGCAGCAGAGGCTGTGTGTGTCCCCACGCCCCCAAGCGCAGCCGGGTCCAAGTCGCAGCAGTAGACAGGGGCTGAGGGACGCAGCAGTAGTGTAGAGCCATCTGGGTTGAAGTCATCCAGCAGCCGGTGGTGAGGGTGGTGGCCGGAACGCGGGCTGGCCCCTCCTGCTAGGCTGAGGCGCGCTGCAAGCAGTGCATGGGATAGACAAGGGGCAGGGAGCACACTGGGTCAGGGGAGCACGTGCCAGACAGAGGCTGAATGCCAACAAACAAGAAGTCAGTTGCATGCAGCGGCCCACACACGCTGCTCGAAGCGCACTCAGCTGACGCAAGCGCGCCCCAGATGGCGATCCAGGCCTTGTCCCCACTGCCTTGCATCAGCCCCGCCTGCCCATTGGAGTCCCCTCCCCCCTTCCTTCCATAGTCTCCTCCCACCTGCTGTCCCTCGTCTGCTGTTGGGTCGCTCACTCCTGCTGTGCTGCAGCACTGCAGGCCCATGCGGCGTCAGCAGCCCCCCAGCAGCCCTCACACCAGCCTCAGCAGCAGGGTCAGCAGATCCCAGCGTCACCCGCCTGCGCCCCTCCGCACCAAAGTACAGCTGGCCATCATGACTGCGCCCGGGGCTGGGCTGCCCTGCCTGCTGCTGCTGCTGCCAGGGGAGGTGGTGGGAAGGGTGCAGCTGCAGCAGCGAGTCTGTTGTGCAGTGCTGCAGTGTGGCGGTTGAGCTGGGGCCTGTGGGGCTCAGCAGGGTGTCAGCGTGGGGGTGCAGGCAGGCAGCTAGGTGCTCCTCGTCTGCACAAACACATCCAGCACAGTGTGGCGATGCAAATGTCAGCAGCAGCAGATGGTGTTTGACATGCTCAAGCAGCAGCAGCAAAACAGCTATGAAGATGCAGGTGGTGCCAACCCAGCCACGCTTGACAGACACGCCCTGGTGCATGCAAGCCATCATGATGAGTGATGCCCAGAACACGAAAGGAGGCGGCCAAGCCGCTGGTTTCAAATAGCGAGGACGCAGACTGCTGCCTGCCCACCTGTCAGCAGCAGCGGCTGTTGCTGCAGGCTGCCAGCCACAATCACCGCCAGCTGTGCGTACACATCAGCGGCAGGCAGCGCGCATGCCACTGCAGCAATAAAAGCCACCGCTGAGTGCCTGACAGCCACTGAGGGGTGCTGCAGCAGGTGCACCACCTGCCTGGCTGCCTTGAGCAGGCTGCGCTTGGGCAGGTGGTGGCACACAGCAGCCCAGCAGCGCAACGCGTCACACGACACAGACGGCTGGGAGTCATGCAGCGCCTGCAGCCAGCAAGACATGGCACAGCATGCAAGAGATCATCAGGCGACAAACGTGCTGCATGAAACTATTGCAGACGAGGCTGGGGACGACTGCACAGTAGGCCGTAAGTTCAAACAACTCCAGGCCCATCTGAGTCGTGTTGTGCACTGCTCTGTTCCGTCACACCATGCATCTACACCTCTGTTTCCTAACCGTCTGCCATACAACCCACCTGCTCCAAGTACGGCAGCATGAAGATGTCCAGATGCCCCGTGTGTGGCCCCAAAGCAGCGATGGCTCCATAAAAGCTGCTGCGCAAGCGCCACTCCACATGGTCGTTGAGGCAGGTGTACAGCGGCGGCAGCAGCTGGTCGGTGGTCGCACGCCTGCCAAAGAACAGACCCAGCTGCCCTGCATGTGACAGCAGGCCGCGCTTGATGTCAGGGCTGCTCTTCAGCCCAGCCACCAGCTCCAGCACCACCTTCTCTATCGCACCACGCACCACCTCCATCTCTGCATCATAACGCACCACAGGCAGCTGTGGGCCACCTCCTGCCTGCCCTGCCACAGCTGCTGCTGCAGGGGCCTCAGCACGACCGGCAGCAACTTCGGCAGCATCTGAACCCTGCCGTGAAGGCCCTTCAGACCGCCCACTGCTGCTACGTGTTGCCGGATGTGGCTGTTGCTGCCGCTGTGGGCCTGAAGAGCCCTGCTGCTGCAGGGGCTCTGCCGCTGTGCCGTACTGCATGGCCAGCAGGTGCTCGTGTGCTGCGGCAGCCAGCTGTGCCAGCGCCTGCGCGTAGGCAACCCGCACCGACTCCTCTGGGTCGTTTGGCAGCAGGCTGAGTGAGGGCAGCAGGTAGTCGTTGTACACGCGCGCGTCAGCTGGGGGCAGACGACTCAGTGACGACATCACCTGCACTACACAGCGCAGGGCCAGCGCCCTGCAGGAAAGGACAAGCAGCAGACACATCGAGCGCGAGTCCGTCAGGGATTGGCCGTGAGTTGCTGCCTGCAGGCTGTGCGCAGTAGGACGCTAGGCCAACAGCTGAACAGCCCCACAGCTTTGCCTGCTATAACATCCATCCCCCTGTCCCTGGCCTTGCCTCACCTGACTGCTGCGTGTGGGTCTGCCAGCTGTGTGAGCAGGTATGGCACCACCGTCTGCAGCCGCACCTCATCGTCACACCTCAACGCAGCACATGTCAGCAGCATGATGGCGCCACGCTTGCTTTCCTGCAGCTTGGAGCCGCGCAGCAGCGTGCACAGCAGCACAGCAAGCAGCACCATGCCCTGGTCACGGCCTCCAGCAGCAGCAGCTGCTGCCGCAGCATCAACGTAGCCCTTGTACTCCGCTCCCTGCTCTGCCAACCGCAGCCGCTGCGGCTGCAGCTGCAGGCCGCCCTCTATGCTAACGCCTGCCGCAGCTGTGCGCACCCGCTGCCGCCACCAGCGGCGCCTGCGGCAGCGGCTGCTGTCACTGCAGGCAGCAAACCAGCCGCTTGCAGCATCCAAAGGTGCCTCAGAGTAGCTCCAACCCCCATCGGCACCCCCTGAGCCACTGTTCCCTGCTGCGTCAGCAGCTGCCCTGCCCCCAGCCCCCTGTAGTGCAGCCTGGTCCAGCCTCCAGGGACCGCTCCAAGCCCAGCCAGGAGGGCAGCTGAGGGCGTCCTTGCTGCCGCTGGTCCCTGCCGGTGCGTGCGGCACCCACTGGTTGGAAGAGTCCCGCATCTGGTGCTCGTACCACACCTCACTGGCAACCTCACCCGCCTGCACCCCCTGCCCTGGTGCTGATGCCGCCAGCGCTGCTGTGCCTGCTGAGGCCTGCTGGGTCAGCTGTGCTGGCAGCAGCCCATCCAGCTCACTGCCCTCGGGTTGCAGCACATCATCCAGGCAGATGCCGTCATCCTCTGCAGCAGCAGGCACTAAACCACCCCCGATCACACCCCCACCTGCCAGCCGTGTGTGGGTGCTACCAGCATCTGCTAGGAGGTCCTCCACACGAGACAGCAGCTGGGAGCTGGCAGCTGCACCTGCACCTGGCACGATGCCACACACTGCGGCACCCTTGGCGCCTGGGGCAGCGGCTGCAGGCGTGCTGGCTGCTGGGGGGCGCTGTGCGTGGTGCGGCACACTGCTGAGCTGCCCTGCTGCTGCAGCATGGTGAGAGCCCAACACCTGCACCGCAGTACAACACAAGGCTTTGCCTTACAGCGACTGACAGACTGGTGTTATGCATGCATGATGTCAGTGCTCACTGCTGCACAACCAGCATATCCAAGGGTGCTACTAGCATCCTTACTCACTATGCCTTGTGGTGTACCAGCACACAGGCCGAGCTGATTGTGCTGCATCAGAGAGCTGCTTAAGAAACAGCACAAAACAATGACTTCAAGCCTGTGCTGCTACCTACCCGCACGGAAACGGGCTGCTGGCCCTGCGCCCCACCACCGCTGCCTCCCGAGGCTGCCTCCTCAGCGCCCGCCACTGCTGCCGCCAGCTGCTTGAAGCGTCCCGCCACTGCTGCCAGGCGTGCGTCAGGGTCCAACGGCAGCAGGCTGCTGAAGAAGGGGTGCAGCACGTCTGAAAAGTGCTGAGGGAACAGCTGGCGGGGCCAACTGGTCAGGTAGTGGTCAGCACTCCAGCGGTCGCCTGAAAGGGACACCCATTGACCAGGCCAGCTCAGTTGACTGGTTGAAAGCTCAGCACAAAACAGCACAACCATAGGGGAAACATACCCTTGAAATGCTGGTGTATGCCACCTGGAGCAAAGCACACCTCAGCCCTGCAACCCTTGCGTCCTTGCCCTCCTCCAGCTCCCACTTGCACACATGCACACACACAGTCCCAGGGTTGTCCGCCCTGACACACACACACACACACCTGGTGCTCGCTGTATCATGTGCATGACCAGCTCAGCGATGTCTGGCTCCACTGCTGCCAGCTCCTTGGCAGGGTCGTACTCGCCCCGCCTGTAGGCCAGCAGGGTGCCCAGGTCAAAGAAGGCACGACCCTCACCCAGCCACAGCTCAGCAATCACGCAGCCAAGGGAGAAGATGTCCTGGTAGGACAGGAGGAAGGTAACAGGAGGCAAACCAGAAGCACACTCTGAGGAGCAGGGGTCCTTGTGCTGGAGGCTTCACAACAGACCATACAGGGCGTACTACAGAGAATAATCAACGCCATGCCAGTGCCACACAACCTGATGACTGCTGCAGCACACAGGATCGAATGAGGCGCCTCGGAAGTGGCAGCTGCTGCTGGCCACCAGTACTAGCAGAAGCGTGGCGTTCACAAGCAGCAACCCTCCAATCCCTTCTTCTCCTCTCCCTCCCTGCCCCACCATGTCTGGCTGCAGGGGTGCTGCTGTGTTGATGGCGCCAGGGCTGCCCTCAAAGAAGCGCTCAGGGGCCAGGTAGCAGCGGCGGCGGCCCCCCGTGTCAAAGTAGTAGGAGAAGTCAGCCTGCAGGCAGGAGCAGCATGCAGGAGAGCTGCTCTTCTGTCGCCCGTCATGACATAAAGGCACAGTCCCAGGGCAGTAGGTGCACTTTGGAAGCTGCCTGTGTATCCTGGACTCAACCTGCTGAGCCATCAGCAGAGGTTTGTGCACAGCATGCTCAGGCCGCTGGCATTCTCAAAACCCCAACTTTCGCATGCTCTTGTGGCTTGTACCATGTCCCTAGCACGTAACACTGTAGGCACAAACAGCTTTGCCTACCGGGTTGTCAGCTGGGAGGTATGTTGGCTTGTAGCTGGCAAAGTCTGTGAGGAAGAGCCAGTTCCAGCTTGTGACCATCACATTCTCACACTTGATGTCCCCGTGGCACACGCCATGCGCATGAGCCTGGCTCACTGCATGCAGCAGCTGGAACGTGATCCAGCGCTGCAAGGAGGCAGGGAAGGTGGCAGGCAAGCAACCTTGGCACTATGCAACACAGGCTATGTCCTGCAGCACAGGAGTTAACTGACTGGATGACACATTGTTGAAAGCGCACGTTGCAGTGTGTTCACGGCTACCTGCTGACATGTTGCTTCAGCCTATCAAGGTGGCTCCTGCAACCAGCCAACAGACACGACCTGGAAGTCACGGGGATGCCTGCAGCTGCATGTCAGCTCAGAAGAGCTGCTACTGCTGTCCTTAGCAACGTAGTCCCGCCCTCACCTTCTCCAGTGCTGTGAGGAAGGGCCTGGTGCTGAGCCGCTCATACAGGTTGGCTGCAAAGTGCTGGCGCATCATGTACCCTGCGTTGGGTGTCTCCCACCAGACCTGCATGGGCCACACATGGGGGCAGGGGACACCCAGCAGGGCACTCCTGCAGGGCACACAGACGGCGCAAGGGCTTGCTGCAGGACTGGGACGGGCTGAAACATAGCTGGCGCCCCAAGGCTCAGCCTTACAGCGCAGGCTGGCGCATGGCCTGTTCGTCCCAAAGCCTTGTCATCACTCATTTAGAACCCCTGGTGAATCCATCCAGTGCCGCAATTCTTGTCAACCAGCCACACGAACCAGAGGAAGTACAGCAGTTGCTGATGGTGCCAGCACGCTGCAACACACCTGATGGCCTCCAGCTGCTGCTTGTAAACGACCAACGTGCTGACATCTTTCCGTTTGTCAAACACCTGCAGCGAACACCACATTCATAGTTCAGCATGGGATCCATCAGTCGCATTGCGCTGCTAAACAGGTTGGCCAGTCTCCCAACCAGGGCCGTCCATGCAGTTGGGCACACACCCCTACCCCAGCCTGGCATCTGCGTGTGGCGCAGTCCGATGTACCTTGACAACCACCAGCCCTCCGTTGTCGTGCAAGCACAGCAAGGACTTGAGCAACCTGCCAGGACCTGCAAGGCCATTCCGTGTGAGCATGCTGACATGGGCAGGGGGGAGGTGCCATATCCCTGAGCAGTGAGCCCTCCTGCTGGCACTGCCTTACCCAGAGTCTCCTTGAACACCACATTGACCAGCTCAGCGGAGTGCTCGACCCCAGGCTTTGATGGTGGGGCCAACTGGTTCCCCATTGACGGAGCAGATCACGTATGCTGCATCGGATTCACCTCAAAGACAAGGTGCAAAGTTCGTAATACATGGGAATTGACACATTTCTTTTCTGTTTGATCCTGCAGGGCAAGTGCCTCAAAAGAGGTTGAACGAGACAGAGGAAAAAAGCTTGGACGACGATCAGCCGTGACAATAGTTGAGTTGCACTGCTGCGTTGTGATTTGCACTCAACATGGGCACCTCCTTGGAGAGCACAACATATAGCATATCTCATATCTATAACACAAGTTACACAGTTGCCAATGGAACACATCACACGTCTGCACACTGGTGACACCAGCCTGATGTGCACACCCCAAACCGCCATCAAATGAGCACACATGCCAGCATTTGTGCACGCCGCACACTTATTGCGCCCCAACTGCAAGCAGCGTTGGGCAGCACTACCACACCATGGACAGCACAACCAGACCATCCCTCTCCATCTGCAACTCCTGCACGCTGCGTCCCTCTCGCAATAAAGCAACTGCACCATGCAAGCACCAACTCCGCGTCTGGCTGACGCCCCTCACGACAGACTTGCAGATGCGTCATGCACAGGTACCCCAGCAACCATCCCTCTCAACCCACCCACAGCACCCACCCACTGTCGGCGTGCATCAGCCACTTCAGCGCCCCTGCAAAATTGCTGCCCACAGCCCCTGGAGAACATGGCGTGTGAGCCACACCTACCTACTGCCGGCTGTTTGCGCCTTGCAGGGAGGGGAGAGGGCCACACAAAAAAGTGCGGGGTGGTTAAAACCCAGGAAACCAAGTTGGTGATGAGCACTGCCAACAAGGCAGCCCACCCGATGTTGCTGGGCTGACACCCAGAACTGATGGTCAAAAGTAGGGGAAGCACAACAGCCCAGGACTGTTGCCAGGCGATAGGGGTGAGGAGCACGCATAATATGCGGCTGGCTTCTGCAGAATTGCCCAGCACCTGAGCTGTTCTGTGTAACAGCACGCCTGTAGGCCAGGCGAGGCAACAAGCAGCGACAACAGCAAAAACCTCAATCGCTCGCACACAAGCAAACAGGTGCTCTCTCCCGACGGCATGGAACACAGGCTGCAGAACAACCAGGCACATCTGCAGGCAATGAGTGCACTGCTGGTGACGGCCAAAAACACGGCTTTCTGGAGCAAAACCCGTGATGTTCCAGCCCATTGCTAGCAAAGCATAAACACAGACATGCTGTTCAACCAAGCCCCTTGCTAATGAGCATACACAGAAACCTTTGCTAGTGAACATATAGAGACAAAAACAGGCTGGCTGCGCCTCTGCCACTGCTGTGACCACACTGGCAGGTGGCACAGATGGCTGGAGGGCCCCAAAGCAGCTGGCCTGAGGCTAGCCTCATAACAAGGGGCATGCTGGGCCTGCCTAGGTGATGACTGGCTCACCTGCCTGCCTGTTGTCCTGACAAACCTCATGCTGTTCATCCAAACAAACGACACACAGAGGGAGAAACCCCCCCCCCACACTCAAACCTTTCATACACCAAGCATAACACTACATGTAAACATTTCGTTGCACAAGTGCAGGCAAGGAGAAAGACACAGGAACACACATCACACAGGGGCCAAAATTGCCGCATCCTGCTGGGCAGACCAGGGGGTTTGGTGTTGCCCTAGGAGAAAAGCGTATGCAGCTGCTTGCCCAGTGACCTACTGCAACTGTGTGCTGCATGCGCCGCCCTGTCAGCTGCAAGCTCACAGATACAGGGCCACAGGGGCTGCCCCAAGAGATACAAAAACAAGGTCCGGCGCTCAACAATGAGGTGCTGCAGACTGCTGCACCAGAGATGCCAGGCTGTTGTGCTGAACACGCTGCTGCTGCTGCTGCTGTCACGCTGCAGTCAACAGCAGCTGCCGCCTGTCCGGTCCCAAAGGCAGCGGCTGCGGCGAGCGTGCTGGCTGCATGTCCAAGCCGCTGGCTGTCAGGATCAGCTCCTTGAAGCGCTCCAAGTAATCCTGCAGTAACAGCACATGTGCATCAGCAGTGTCTTTCGCAGCAAGCTGGCATGGGATATCTGTAGCACGCAACGTGCAGGGTAGTAGCTGCCTCATGGTACAGCGCAGCCTTTGGAATGTTGCAGCAGTCCTCAGATGTTGTTCCATTGCTCTGTGACGTGTGGTCCACAGACTGAGCTGCCACCACTGCCCTCACGGGCTTGAAGAGGACCCGCCTGGGCTCAACGCCAGAACAATCCAGTAGTGTGGCCTACAACCCATCAGCAGGCAGCTTATGGCATACCCACCCCCCTTCCCCATGCCTCCCTTACCTCCACATTCAGCAGATGCACGAGCCTCAAGTCGTACGTCTGCCGCCTCCGGGAGTCAATGAGTACTGCAGCACAGGAACAGGGCGTGTACTGGTGGGTTTGTGAAGTGAAGGGAATGGTCAAGGTAATGACTAGCAGCACCACCACCCGCTGCAAGCAAGGCTGCTGATCACACATCCCTACCGCACCACAGCCTCACCTTCATAGGCCTCCTGTATCTGCTGAAACCTTTGCTTGGCAACATCATCACCCTTGTGCCGGTCCGGATGCCATTGCTGCAAGCGACAAAACATTGTGTGAGCAAGCAACAACCCCCTGTGCCAGAACGGCCAGGCACTTTGATGCTGGGCAAGCCACAAGGCAGCAGCATCAGTACTCACCCTTGCTAGCCGCCTGTATGCTGACCGTACGTCCTCAGTGCGGGCCTGTAGTAAGCAAGGGATGTCAGCACAAACATCCAGCACCCCAGGTCGTCGCCTCGTGCCTTTGTCCCACCACAGCCTCACCGTCATGGGAATTTCGAGCAGAGTATAGAGCGTGATGCTCCGAGCTCGCTGGGAGCACATGCCTGTGCAGCAAGACTCCCAGCGACCACACACGTGCTGCTTGCGGGGCCTTATTTTGTGGTGTTGGCCCCTTTGGCCACTGGCGAAATCACGTTGTGGGCTAAGGGATTTGCAGGACTGATTGATGTCGTGATAGTGCGCAATCACATGGCGTACAGGCCAGGAACGATGCATGTGGCACATGACAGGCAGTAAGGGCGCAGGGCTTTGTGGACAAGGTTGTGGTTCAGACAAGCAAAAGTGCCTTGGACACAGAAGTTTGGTGTTTGGATCGCAGTGATGTGTCACTGTATTGATGTGGCTCATACTCTCCCACACACCCTTCCGCTTCCCCAATGCCCCCTAGGGCAGTCCTGCCCCCCCCCCCCCCCCCCCATACACACACGTTCCCGGAACCTGGGTCCATCGTGGCGTCACGTCACCTCAAAGGGGGGTGATAGACCAGATGTTACACCTGCTGTTGTTACACGGCCGTAGCCCTCATTGCTACGCAACCAGCATCACAGCTTTGATGGTGGCGACAGCTTGCCAGCCTTGAACTCCACTGCTGCATTCGATATTGCCACAGCCCCAGGCCTCTCCTTGACGGTTGTCTGGAACACCACTGTGGTGGGGGAAGTCGCCCACATGGACACCACCAGCGTCTCCCCTGCACAACACAGCACACACATGCGCACAAGAAGCAATGTTGGGTCAACCAGTCATCGCAGCTGTGCAAAGGCTCTGTCCAGCTTGCGTGGCACGCAACTGCATCTCATTGCTTCCATGATGTGCTGGCTGTATCAAACCTCATCCGCACTGCCTGACGAACGTCAAAAGTGCAGCACTAAGCTCGCCTGCCGGCCGTGACCAAGACGGGCTGTTGCAGCAACCACCCATGAGTACCTGGGAACACGTGCTTGGCAAAGCGGCACTGCAGGCAACAATGCGCGGGAGGCAGCAGGAGATGTCAGTGGCAGCTGCCTGCTAGGCTGATTCGAGGGAGGCTAATGCCTGCCTGAGTGATGCAGAGCCCTCCATGTGCACCGCTGAGCTGCACCCTGGGCTGCCTTGGCCAAGACTGAGACAAAGGCACAGCCTGTTCCTGTGCAACCCTGCTGATGGCATGCCGCCAGCAATCTTGCACAAAACAATGCAAACTACGAAAACGCTAAGTGTAGGAATATCTTCAGTAGACGCTGGGGCAGGAATCCAGACACAATCACAGTGTCATCACGACCGTACACAGGCTTTGTGCACCACACGTACCTTGACACTCTGTATGCTGGCAGGCTGGTCCCTGCCGAAGACCTGCAGCACCTGTCGCACACTGATGCCCATGCTGGCTAGGCCATGCAGGATGGGCTGCTCATACCCCACTCGCGTGCTGACCTCAGGGTCGATGTGCAGCGGGTTGTAGTCACCAGACAGCCTGGGCGTGCAGGCAGTAGCAGAAGTCAGCATGTGTCACATTCATGTTCCATATGTAGAACCAGATTGAAGTTGGCATGGTCAGGAAGAGCGTGTTTCTCAAGAAAATCACTTAGCAGAACCACCAGCTGCAGCAGCCGCGTGCTGTCAGCACTCCGGTAAAGATACGGGTTGCATGCAGCAACATATGGTGACTGTGGCAATGCCAGCCAAACTGGAGGAAATATGCCAACAGGCTTATTTTCAAGCTGGTTTTCACCTGTACAGAGCTGCTTGGTCGGCAGTGGTGGCTACCTCCCTCACTGCATCTGGCTGCCTGTCTGGCGGAGTGTTGGCTGCTGTGGCGGCAGGGCTGCGGGGCAGGGGAGACTTGACGCCCTCAAAGCGACCTGCAGGAGGCATTGACAGACACACATGAGCTGCGCTACATGCCTGCTATCAGTCAGGTGCAGCACCACAGCATCTGCCCGTCATTGTTGCCAGTACTGGCTTTCTCTCAGACTGGCCAGGTCGCAAGTATAAGTGCATGAGTTGACACATCTGAGCCGAAAGTTCCATGAGTCTGTCAGCACTCCCAGTGAGAGCGGGTCTCAAACCATGCAGGACATCACAGTACTGCTGCAATACATGCAACTGCCTGCTGTGAACCTTCCGGGCAGCACACCTGTCCCCAACACGAACGTGGTGAACTCATTCACTGCCAGCTCATGCCCGGTCTGCTTGTCATGCGTCACAGTGCGCAGCACCTGCAGTAGCAGCAACCATGCCGCACGTATGGGATACATCATCCTTTGCTGCAGGCTCCATCATTCCTGTTCAACTCCAGTGAAGACTACGGCACAATTGGCATGTACGTTGTGTTGGACGCTTGGAGGCAGAACAATTGGTTTGTTGTACGTCCAAGCTGCATGCTGCCACAAATCACACAATTGTAGCCCCAGGCGGGTGCTGCAGGGGCCTAGGCATAACGCAGGCGGCTGGGCGAGCATGCTGGTGTGCCAAACACCCATAACTGCAGTGATCATGTGCCTCACCACAACGGCGCCCTTGCCTTTGTCCTGCACGTCCACCACTTGTGCTGTCGTCACCACAGTGGCTGCTGGTGGCAGAGGGGCTTTGATCTCAAGGTACTGCTCGCCATGCAGCGCCTTGCCCTGCGCGAACAGACAACGCATGATGCTTAGGAGACAGAGTATCATGGTCCGCTGGCTGTGGATACGGTTGGTCATACTATGATCCGGGTGAAGGGTTCTTCATTGAAGTTCAAGTTGGACAATAATCTGGCGCACTGCATGGGGCGTCCCTGCTACAGCTGGTAGCCTGCAGACAAGGCCCTTGCATGCTGCAGAAAATCGTTTCAGTGCAGCTTACAGCTCTGATGGCTGGACTACATCAGCAAGCACGGAGGGTGTGGTTGTGGCTGCATTCAACCATCTGCATCCAGATGCAGCTGCCTTGCTTCGGCAAGGCTACAACTAATGGAAGCGCACCCCTAAGCCATGCACTGCACCACGCACCCTGTCGTATCGAGGGATGTAGCCCTCCAGCGGCACAAACATGGCCACCGGATGAGCCGGGATCACCGCAAACGTGGGCAGGGCTGCAAAATCGTTGTGGCACTCGTACACATAGCGCAGGTCTTGCACACCACAGCCCAGGCCCAGTGCATACAGGGCCAGGTCACGTTCACTGTATTCGTGGGTGTAGGAGCCGAGGCGCTTGGACATGAGGGCCTGGTTTGAAGGTGGCAGTTGCAGGCAGTAGCAGGCAGTAGCAGGCAGATGCCGCGGTGAGTGTGACTGCGGCAGCTGCTGTCTTGATTGAGCGCAGGACACCTCTATGGATTCCATGTCGGCAGCAGGAGGTTGTCAAGTGCTGGATGCGGTCTGCACGCCAGTATCCCCCCCCCCCCCCCCCCCGCCTGCCCCCCCAGCAGCACCAGGATGGGTAACCCTGCTTTGTCCTGATGAGAGCACACCTCTGGAGGCTCCAGCTGCTTTGTAGATGACATGCTGCTTGGTGGTGTGGCCAATGTGAGTGACCTTCAGTCAGATCAGATCAACCTTGGCTCCAGCAGAAAAGGAAAAGAACCATAAGCCATGTCACTGCACGAGCTTGATTTGAGTGCCTGCTGTTCGTGGTTTTATGCTGGGGCCTCTTGTGGTTGGCAACACCCTACACTCACTAACACCCCCCCCCCCCTGATCTCCATTAGATAATTGGAAGGTGGCAGTTGAGACAGATGACATCATTTGACCGAGGATTGACGCAATGCGACTTCGCACCGCAAGGACGAAGCGTATGAAGAGCTTAAAGCACTCGTCATTACAGCACTCGTTTGTGTATCGTTTCAATCACAGAAGGTGTGAGTCAAAGCTGCTACAGCTGAAAAGCAAACACAACACATACACCAGCCAGTCCAGTCGAAGTCTTCAGGATGTTGTGCATTGAGATCGGCAGCAACAACCCTTGCAGGTATGCTGTCTTGCTGGCCGTGCATACAGTGGCTTGTGCTGGGTCTCGCCAGCCTGGCAACAGGAAAGCATGACGCGTGCGCATGGAGAGCCCATGAGCCAGCTGCTCCTACCAACGAACATTAAAACTGTGCTGCACCGTGGTATCTGCTGTGTGCAGGTGCAAGGTGATAGGTCCCACCCTTGGGCTCGTGGTTGGAGCTGTGGCTGCTGTGGTGTGCTGGCCATTTGGGGCACTTGTGTACTGCTGCAACAGGCCATTGGGCGACAGGGCTTTTTCAGCCCCAGTCAAGACATATACCTCAACCAAGAGTGCCATACCAATTTGAATGGCATCCGACAAGAGGAGGAGAGTGTGACGAGTTGTCTTGCTGGGTGTGGAACACCCGTGCGATGCATGCATGCATGGTGCATTGACGTGACCCTGCACGTTGTATGATAACATAACAATGACCCATCTGACCATCTGACAGTCTGTCTGGGCTTGACATCATGCACACACCCTACTGGGTTGGGCCAACACGTTGACTGCATTGTTGGGCTGCCGCCTGAGCTGCAGCATTCCCTGCTGAGTAGTAGCAAGCTGTCAGCACAGAATCGGGCACTGCATAAGTGTCGCCATGCTGCGACAGCTGTCATGTAGCCTTCTTGTAGACAATCTCGGGCTTGCCCTCCTGGTGAGCCTGCAGACACGGCGGGATTCATGTGCAGAGGATGATTCAGGGGAGGTTGGTAACATGAATCGGTATTCTTGATTGCTGCTTCCAGCAGGCTGAGGAATTATGGATGCTGTGCACACACGCATCCATTGTCATTGCACTGTGCTGGCACAGCCATCATTTGCCAACTGCATGGCATAGTGACAGCTAGCTGTCACAGGCCCAGCTCAGGGTGCTGGCAGTCATGCTCACCGCAAAGCGAGCTGCTGTGAAGAGGTAGTCACTCAGCCTGTTGAGGTAGATGCCAACCTGCAGCAAAAACAAGCATGCACGTATGCTCACGCATCAATCCATCAGGCCACACAGCCTGATGTGCCAGAGCTTGGCAACCACACTGTGAAAAGGCTTGAAACAGACAGCTGCATGCAGCTGCTGTGAGGGTGTCTGTGAACAGCAGTCCAGCCTGGTGCACCTGTGCACACCCGTCAAGGCAGTGTGAACCTAGCAGTGGCCTATACGACACCCAGCCCATACCTCAGCATCAACTGCCTCTGCCCGTACCAACGGCACCACACTGCGCTCAGCACGGCGGCACACCTGCACAAATCAAGCCAGGGTGTGTTCAAGTCCAGGGCAGTGTGAGCAGCATACACAAATGTGCTTGTGAACAGTCTGAAACCTTGGATAGAGGACAGTTCCTCAACCCCTGATTGGGGTTGCAGTTGGAGCACACAGCCGCAACCAGGACATCACTATCACAGGGCTAGCACCTTTACACGCATCCTTTTTCAAAGGGCGCCAGCGTCGTCAACTCACCGAACGCGCCAGGTGCAGGTGTGCTGCTGCTTTGCCGCCTGATGGCAGGATGAAGTTTCTCAAGGGTGGCAGCTTGTCATCCATCTCATCCAGCCAGCCCTGCAGGCGGGACGGGAGCAGCACCAGACACTGTGTCATGCGCTCACACAGACAACGTCAGGTCTATGCGCCTGTGCCAGCCAATCATCACTCGTGGGCTAACTAAGACAATCCTCATCAAGAGACTTTGTATGCATGTTGGGTGTGGGTGATGCAATCCCCTGCACAGCCCGGCTGCTGGTGCGCACCTCCAGCTGTGCTGTGGACTCCTTGGGGAACTGCACGCGGGCCAGCTTGGACTCTGAGGAGGAGTCTGTAGGTGTGGCAACTGCTGAGCCCACGTCCAGCAACCGCGACATAATCACCTCCAACTGCATCAGACAAGAGAAAGCAGGCAGCAAACAGCAACTATGGTTGTTGGAGGACCGGATGCGCTCATGCAATCCCACATGCCATGTAGCTCCACCCCATCCCAGGACCTCCAAAGCTCACTGCAGCCAGCTTGAAAGAGACAGGCTTATGATTCAATGGTGAAACATAACGTTCGATCAGTACATCAAGCTGCCAAGGCCGCACCTGCTGCTGCAGGTCCTCCTGGTCTACCGTGCAGAACTCCTGTGCCACCCCTATGGCTGAGTTCAGCTCGTCCACGTCCCCAAGGGCATGGAAGACGTCATCGTCCTTGGCACGCCTCTGACCGTTGTACAGCGCTGCTGTGCCTTTGTCTCCTGTTTTGGTGTAGATACGGAACCTGCAGGAGAACAGGGGCCCTCAGCACTGCTGCTGCTGCTGGTGCGGGTTGCACAGGGCTGCCCAGAACAACATTGTCTGCCACCAGGAAAACTGAGGCACCCACTTGTTGCTTGTTCCATTGCTGTCTGACATTGCTCTTAGCTGCTGTGAGAGACAAGGCCAGCTGCTGCTGATTTGTGTGGCAGGAGCACAACACCACAGAAGGGACGCCCTTGTAGCTGCCTGTGTGCGCTGTAAATGTATCAGGGTCGATAAGGCCTTCCTATACGATCTAGATGCACACAATCTAAAGCACATGGGCGCCCAGTCGGGCAAGTGCCATGAAAATGCGCAGATCGATCTTGGGTCCAACTTTCGCACTCTTGGTTTCCTGACTGTCTCTTTTCACCAGCTACACTTTCACTAGACGTGAGGGAGTCCAGCACGATGATTATCAGTCCAAGTTCCATGCAAACCCACAATCCAAGGTTTTTGCGTCTCAAATGTCTCTTCACAAATTGTTTTCCCACTGCTTCAATTCAGCCACACATGCAGATCATGCTGCACGAAGTCTGCACAAACTCATGCCTCCGAGCTCGCCAGCGCTATCAGGTTGAAGTTGAGGCTGTTGGTCCTGCAACAAACATGATCAACACGATGCAGCACAAAGAGTGAGTGTTGGATTGGCAGCTGCAGCAGGGCCATGTTGTTAAATGATGGTTGCCCAGTAACAGGCTACATGCAACTCTGTCAGCTGAACTTCTACTGAAGTGATGTGCTGTGCATGATTGCTGGTGCCACACACATGTTGCTACCTGCACACTTGCAACAAGCCGCGCACAACAGGATGAGCAACCCACCGTGCAATGAACTCCTTGGTGACACGGGCAACATCCTGCAGCAGTGTGTCACTGCTCGTTGGCCCGTGCACAATGGGCCCGGCACGCCGACCATCAAGCTCATACAGCTGGCCTGGAGTGTGGAGAAACAGCCCAATGGAAACACAACAGCAGCACGCGGCACGAGGGTTGGACGAGCAGCAGATGGCAATCCCACAACAAACACAACATACGGGTGTATTGAATTGCAACTGCTGTGAGCAGCATTCTCTACAGCTACCTCCACCCGGCTGCACTGCAAAGCCATATGTGGTGCCCTCAACCTGGCCCTGGCCCTGGCCCTGACCCTGACCCTAGCCCTGCACCGGAGCCCTAAAGTGTGGAGCAGAGCTTGATGTTGACCCACTCACCATCATGCTCCACGAAGGCGATGAAGTGGAGGTCCACATCCTGCTCAGGAGGAGGGGGCGCTGTGTCACCCTGCTGGCCTGCTGCCTGCAGGGCAGGATGGTTGGGATGACACAGTCGCAGCACTGGTTGAACCAAACACAGTCACCACATACAGTGTTTGGAAGAGGAATGGGCGGTGAGGCATGAACTGCCATGCAATCCAGGGAAGCCTGCAAGGATACATGCTGGTGCAACACAGCAACCTGCATACAGATGATGGCCCGTGACTTGTATAGTTACCAAGCTGCACCTGAAACACAAGCCGTCTGTAGTCGTGAGGGCTGGTCAGCGCAAGACACCCCTCACTCTCCCCGGCCACTCACACCTCCATCCTGTTGCCCAACCTCCACCTGAGGGCACCCTTTCCCATTCCTCCCTGTCTCCTTCCCCTTTCTTGCTCTTCAGCAATCACAAGCTGGTGCCAGCCTTCCTCCCTGCCTCCTTACTCGAAATAGAACCCTCCCTGGCCTGATGTGCCTCTTGAAAACCTGGTACCGCGTCAGGGGTACATCCTCAGGTTCCACCACCACCCACCCTCCTTTCCGCTTTCAACCTCACGGCACCCTCCCTTTCCTCACTGACTGCCTCCCTCCACTTTTCACACTCCTCCCTCACCTGGTGTGCCTCCTCAATGTCTGGTGCGGCCTCAGGGAGTACTGATGAAGCGCACTCAGCCCAAAAAACCTCCTACCACTCCCCCAACACCCACACCTCCGACACTCACAACCCACGAAACAAAACACTTCCATGCTCTTTCACACTCTCAACCTCACAGCACCCTCCCCCTTTTCTCCTTTTCTCCCTTCCTTCCTTCCTTCCTTCCTTCCTTCCTCGTCTTCTCCCTACGTGCCTCCCTCACCTGGTGAGCCTCCTCAATGTCTGATGCCTCGACGTCTGGTGCCGCCTGACAGGGTGGATCCTCACTCCGACACCACCTCCACGCTCCTGTCCACTCTCAACCTCATGGCACCCTCCCTTTCCTCACTCCCCCCCTCCCTCCACTGATCACAGTCCTCCCTCACCTGGTGTGCCTCCTCAATGTCTGGTGCGGCCTCAGGTGGTGACTCCAGGTAGGCACCACGCTCAGCAGCACTCATGGAGCCAGTGGCGGCAAAGAAGCGCTCCAGGAAGGACCCAGCCTCTGCAACACAACAACAACCAAGCACATAAATGGTGGCTGAGGCTTCTCGAGGGGTAGGAGGGGCAGGAGGGGCGTACCAGAGGCTTGCTGACTGGCCACATGCAATGCAGCCGGTCTGTTGAAACCATGTCAACAAGTTAACACAGCAGTCGCGTATGCTTGCACAGGAGAAGACGAGGAGCCATTGTTGGTTTGCAAGTGCCATCTGCGCTGGATAGATCGTTGCAGGCTGAGCGTATGAGCAGATGACCCTTCCCAGTTCCCGCACCTATGCCAGCGCGCTGCTGGTTGTTGCCGATTGCATGCAGCATTGCGATGGTGCCACACGCATTGCCAATGGTCTGCTTCATGTAGTAGGGCTGGCTGCCGGCAGCAGGCTGCTCTGCTGCTGCCTGCCTGGCCTCACCAGCTGCGCACACAGCAGAAGGAGGCAGGGCAGGAAACACAGTGAGTGTGGACGCTGGATGCATTGCTGCAGCAAACAAAATCTCATGGCAGGCGGCGCACACCCTAGGCGGTCCCTGGAAGTTGGGCATGCGATACCTTGGCATATAGCCTGAACGCAGGGGGTGTGCTAAAATGCATTGTGGCGGTGGCGTCGGTGGTGGCGGTGGGAAAATATGGTTGCACGAGGGAGGCAGGCAGGGGGTGCGGCCACATTAACTGAGCTGCCTGGTTCTGACGCATACAGCAAGCATGCTTGCTCCTTGCTCCGGCTGCCACCTGCAGCTGATGCATGAGGTGACGTAAATGCTGCTGACACAAAGCGCACCCTTCTTGTTTGCCTCGTCGCTCTCCTTGGTGATGGGATACAGCAGCAGCACTGCCAGCACAGGCTGAGGTACCATCGCAAGTAGCTGCAGACAACAAGAAGTGGGGCGGAGGGAGACAGGGCGCCGACTTCGACGCATGGAAATGCTGCTGCACAAGTGGGAGGGAACGATGTCGGACACAGAGTGTGCCATGCTCAAGCGCATGCACAGTCTCAAGGTACTTTATGCAGACATATGGGCATCTGCGGCGTGCATTTGTAGAGCAGGTGGGTATGTCTCTGGACACACCTCCTCATCCAGTCCAAAGATGTCATGGAAGCTGTACTGCTTTGTGTCGAGGCCTATCCGGCTGGCAAACTCTGTCATCACTTCGGGGTTGCTCTCCAGCGGGATCCATTTCTTTGGCATGGCTGTATGCCGGGGAAGCACTGGAGCACGATCAAGGATGATCTGATGTTTAGTACAAAGGAGAACCGACGCGGACGTAGTCCTGCCCCCCAGTTTTGATTATTAACTGTTTCTTGCTTTCACGCTCTATACAGCCAACATAACTGAAGCTGGGCATCCTTGGACGTCGGTTGATGACAAACGGGACAGAGGTGCTAGCAGTAGCTGAATTATTTATGCGACGGCTAATGTAGCTGGGCTGCCGTGCTGCATTGGATTTGTGGTTTCCGCGCACACCAACGTGCACAGAACGTGGTTGGTGCGTCCTTGAAAGCGTCAATGCTCTGTCCTTTCCAAGCCTTTGCACCTTCAGTGGTCATTTGAAAATACTACTGTACGTGTGGAGTTGCTTGCACCGGTGGCGAGCAGCTGCAGCAGCAGCAGTCGGCAGCAGTAGCAGCAGTACTTTCCACCAAGTAGTAGCTGGCCGTGTCAGTGTAGCATAACCTGCAGCAGCACCAAAAGCAGTGTTTCAGTAGCAGCATCATGGCAGCTGCAATCAACGGAGTTGCTGCTGGTCCTGTGGCTCCCCCTCTGTCAGCAACCAACATCGACCAGCGGGTAGTCAAGGCAGAGTATGCAGTGCGTGGTGAAATTGTCAAGCGTGCCAGCATCATAGAGGACGAGCTGCAGCGCGGGAAGGGCAGCCACCCGTTCAGCAAGGTGGTGTGGTGCAACATTGGTAACCCCCAGATACTGGGCCAGCAGCCCATCACATACTTCCGGCAGGTGCTGTGCCTGTGTGAATACCCACAGGTAAGGCTCGGCTGGGCTGATAACTCAGGGATGCTGTACGATGTCGATGTCACAGTGCAGGAGTGGGGCGTTGTTCATGATGAGCAGTCGGGGACTATCACACGTGATTGGTGTAACAAGACCCCGGGGACAGGCCGGCAGGTGGTGTTTGACAGGCGCAGCAACAGCTACAGCCTAAGAGTGCAGCGTCAGCTGATGTGTTGACCCAGCAGCTAGCAGCGTGGCTGCGCAATGGGTGGCCTCCTTGCCTTTTCCCTGTGGTGGCTGCTCCAGCCTGGTCCCCCAGCAGCAGATGTGCCAAGCTTGGGAGGTTGGGATGCAGCCAAGGCATCACATTACATTGCAGCCGGCACCTGTCCCAATCAAACAATTTCACTGGCAGTTTCAGGCAGCCATCCTGCTGTCTGTCATGGACCTCAGTGGAGTGGGTGCAGCTCACCTGCCTGATTCACTTGCACACAGGCTTGCTGAGCCTGCTTTCCTGCCTGCTTGCCTGCCTGCCTGCCTGCCTGCCTGCCTGCCTGCCTGCCTGTTGCAGCTGCTGGACCACCCTGAGGTGACCCGGCTGTTCCCTGTGGACGTGATTGAGCGTGCGCGCGTCTTCCTGGCAGAGATCCCTGGTGGCCTGGGCGCCTACAGCGACAGCGCAGGGGCACTGGTGCTGCGCAAGCAGATCGCAGCTGCACTGGAGAAGAGGGACGGCTGCCCTGCCAGCCCTGATGAGCTGTACCTCACGGTGAGCAGGGTGCTGCAATAAAGGTCGCAATCAGCTCTGCAAAGCTAGACAAGAATCGAAGGGTTGGGGCGCCCCCCCCCTGGAACCTTGAAAAAAAAGCGAAGGGGTGGTTTGCTTGTCAGTGCCGAGGACCGAGGCTGGAGAAAGCAGACTTGGGCAGTGTCCCTCTTTGGTTCGGGTAGTGGTGGTAGTTGGGGTCCCAAATCCTTCTGTGAGAGCTGTGGCTGCGGGCCCCTCATGTGGAGCTGGAGAGGGTGAACCTTGCACAGGAAGGCTGCACAAATGCAGGGCGCCTAAAGTGGGGATGCTGCACGCTGCAAAATATGTCTCAAAAACGTAATCACTTGCAGCTGGCGTCGCAATGCCTGCATCACAGGGTCGCGATACAGGCACAACTCTAGCTGTTTGGTGCGCCACCTCCTGACACAGCTGCCCCTTGCACCGTGCAGGACGGTGCCTCTCCTGCTGTGCACTACATGACGGAGATGTTGGTGCGCAACCCATCAGATGCCTTCTTGGTGCCCATCCCCCAGTACCCTCTGTACAGTGCCACCCTCTGCTTGTATGGCGGCCAGCTGGTGCCATACGAGCTGGATGAAGACGCAGGTGGGCAGAGGGACACTGGGACCCTCTGGCTGTTGTGCAGCCCTGCCATGCGTTGCTAGGCGTTACAGTACGAACCTGGTGCAATGGGCCTGCGCTGTACGTACCCAGTTGCACTTCAAGGCTGTTGTGTGGCTGCACCACAGAGGGCGGTGGTGCAAGTCAGGAACAGTAGTCGCTCCTTGACTTGAGGCATGGCATCACTCATCCAAATTTTTTGCGGTTCTATGACCCCTTGTGCTGTCCCCTCCTCTTCCCCCCCCCCCCCCACGCCTTGTGGCCCCAGGTTGGGGCCTCAACATGGATCACCTGTCAGCACAGCTGGCTGCTGCTCGTGCCCAGGGCCTGTGTGTGCGCGGCATGGTTGTGATCAACCCCGGCAACCCCACAGGTCAGTGCCTCAGCAAGGCCAACCAGCAGGATGTGGTGCGCTTTGCTGAGGCCAACAACCTGGTGCTCATTGCTGACGAGGTGTATCAGGTGAGGGCCACTGGGCTCTGTTTCTTGTGCAAAAAAGGGCATACTATTGTTGCCCGGCAAACCAGCATGTGTGTGCGTCATGCAGAGTGAGACAGGAAATCCCACACAGATGGTACCATTTGGTTGAGGGGATGCCTTAGTAGATACATTCAGCTGGGGCGACAGCAGCTTGGAGGCCTCCAGGCTAGGCCCATGGGCTATCTCTAGAGAGGGGCAAGCACGCACCACCAGACCTGCAAGCCGGTGCCAGTGTAAACTGAGGAAGTCTTGAGTGCACACATCTCTATGTGATGCACTCACGACTTCCTCGGTCAGCATTGGGACCTGCGTGCTATTCTGGTGGTGCGTGCTTGCCCTCATGTCACCTCGGCACACCCACCACCTGGTTTGGGCATATCATGGGCTAGGTGTCTGTGTTTTGCATTCTCAGCTACTTTGTTCAACATTGTCACTACTTTGCTCAACTGTGTCACTTATTTGTGCATTTCTGGTGGTGCGTGCTCACCGTTCTGTCGCCTTGCCCCCCTCCATCACCTGGTCCAGGCCAACATCTACTCCCCTGAGCGCACCTTCTACAGCTTCAAGCAGGTGGTGCGGGAACTCAACTCAGCCTGCCTGCTGGTCAGCCTGCACTCAACCAGCAAGGTGCGTGCAGACCGCAGTGATCTGCTTGTGCTGCTGGCTGTAGACTCTTGGCGCAGCTGGCTGAAGACCCTTTGATGAATGCACGGCTGGCATGTGGGTATGTATGTGCATGTGTGCAGCTAATAAGCCGGCGTGCCAGCCTACCCCATGGTCGGCACGTGACTGTTGTCTGCATAGAGCAACCAGCCTTGCGGCTGCTGGTGCTTGTCTGGCTGGGCTAGCTCTGCACTGCTGGCCCTGCCCTGTATGCACCACACACTCCGCCATGTGTGGCTATCATACTTGATTGATCGCGCCTATTGCCACACATGTTAGCGTGGCAGGCGTGCACTTGGAAGCTGTAATCAACACTGCACTGGTATTGCTCAAGACGCAAGGTTGTGGCTGTGTTGCTGCAGGGCTTTGTTGGGGAATGTGGACGGCGAGGCGGCTACATGGAGGTAGGCATCCTGTGCTGGTTGCAGTCCAGTTCGTATCACCCTGTTGCTTGCATTGTCCTGGTAATGGGCCGAGGGCTATAACAGAGCGTGTTCGAGCCAGCTGCAAAGCCATAGCGCACAGCCGGAGATTGGGGGACCCTTCTGCCTTGTCAGTATGCTGTGCCATGTGAGCTGTCCCCTGTGGGCTGCAAAGGTGCCGTCACATATCTTGCGTGCCAACTGCCGTGTTTTCTGTTTGCCTCCCGGTGCTGTGCTGGCGGCTTCCCACCCTGCTGTACTGCAGGTGATCAACTTCCCGGCTGATGTTCATGACCAGATCCTCAAGATGGCTTCCATCAACCTGTGCCCTAATGTATCAGGCCAGATCTGCTGCACGTTGATGATGACGCCGCCAGAGCCTGGCCAGCCCTCGCATGAGCTGTATGTGCAGGTAAGGCGGTCCATAGGCCCAAGTCGGGCCCATGCATCTGTGACTGTGGGTGGTATGTTTTGTGAGCGGTGGGGTAGTTGGTGCGCACAATGCGCCGGCATGGCGTGAGCTTGGACAGCAAATGCAGGGAGATGTGGCTGTGTGTTCTTGCTTGTTGAGCTAGCAGCACCTTCTGCAGCTGCCAAGGCTTTGCTTTTGCAGCTGGTGCAGCTTGCAACAACTTGGCGTTTCCCTAGCGCACAGATGTTGCAGCAGCTTGTTTCATCACTTAGGCCAGCAGTTTGTCAGCACTGCGCAATGCAAAGGCAGCAATCATTGGCGTAGCTTGCTGCCCACTGCGCCATGTGCTGACAAACAAGTTGTGTGTTTGCTGCAGGAGCGTGATGCTGTGTTGGGCTCGCTGGCGCGGCGAGCCTCCAAGCTGGTGGAGGGCCTCAACAAGCTGCAGGGGGTCACCTGCAATAGTGCAGAGGGGGCACTGTATGCATTTCCACGGTGAGCGGCAAACTGTAACTCACATGACCAGCTGCATGCGGGTTAGTGAGCCTCTTATCTGCAGGCTGGCACCTAGAAGGTCATCTGACACCCTGCTAAGAAGAAAAAGATTCCTGCACCTGCACCATCAAAGCTGTGCCATTGAGCTTGTGCAGCTCACAGCGTGACCATCTGGCGCCGTGTGTTTTTTTGACTGCAGGATCACTCTGCCTGCTGCTGCACAGCAGGCTGCTGCAGCGGTAGGCAAGCCTGCTGACTGGCTGTACTGCAGCGAGCTGCTGGAGCAGACAGGCATTGTGGTGGTGCCAGGTGAGGGTTGACAGTATCAGTCACTTGACAGTGTCCGCAGTGCTGTTCCAAGTCACATTGCTACTGCTTGCACAATCAACGTTCATCTGGTTGTCATCCATGTGTTCTCTTGCTCCCCCAATATCAACATCAGCTGCAGGCAGTCATACAGCTGATCCTGCTGTTGCAGACTGGCTGTACAGGTTGACCTGGCGCTGATTGCACCACTCCTTTTCTTATTGCTTCTTGCTATGCAGGGAGTGGTTTCGGCCAGAAACCAGGGACATTGCACTTCAGAACGACGTTTTTGCCGCCAGAGGAGGACATGGAGGAGGTGGCGCAGCGGCTGAGTGCTTTCCACGCAGCCTTCCTCAGCAAGCATGGTGGCTTGTGAGCATCATTGTTGCGTTATTCTTCCAATATTGGCTGCTTTTTGTGTTCCTGCCTTGTTCGCTCAGGGTTTTGCTGGTGTCGGATAGCCGCTCCCCTGAGTGGTATGCTGTTTCATGGTCAATGACGAGTTGTGACCGCTTGTCAGCCCGTTTGTTGCTCAATTTCGGGAACAGCTGCTTCAAGTAGAAGTTGTCGGACAGCTCTCGCAAACTAGCCTATAGACTTAACAAACCTAGCACAGTGTCTTCAACTTAAGAGGGGCTGTTCATTCCTACGAGCTGATCTTTCACGGAAACAAGGGCTCCCGCCAAAACTTGCTGCCAGCGTGGCTTGAGTAAAAGACATGACGGTTGTCTCAGAGGAGGAAGCCGTGTTCTGGTACTCGAATCTAACCCCAGAACAGAAGCAGAAATGCTCAGATCTGCGGCAGGAGCTGGAGCAAGCTGCTGCTCTGCTGCCAGACAGCTGTGGGCTGTCTGACGATTTAACGCTGCTCAGGTTCCTCAAGGCCAGGCACTGGCATGTCCACAAAGCAGCAAAGATGTACCAGGTAAGACTCCTCTCCTACATCCTTCAGCCACCAGCAGGTCTATGAGGCAGCCTGCTGCTGACGTCACTAGCTGGCTGGAGGCCCTCATGAACAGAGCAGCAGCAGGTTGTTGATGACATGCAGAACTCACCACCAACCTTATGTGTTTCCTGAACACCCCATGTATCTGCTGTCTGCTGCTGCCCACAGGCTATGGTTGCTTGGCGTCAGGAGCAGCAGCTGGACAAGTTGATGCTGGAGGAGTTCCCTGAGCTGCCAGCGGTGCGGCAGTTCTACCCACAGTTCTTCCACAAGACAGACCGCTGGGGCAGGCCTGTGTGGATAGAGCTGCTGGGGCACATTGATGTGGACCACTTGCTCAAGGTAAGGCTGACAGCTGGTGCTGTGCAACGGGCGGGGCGGAGAAGGACCACAACGCAGCAGCAGCAACAGCAGCAGCAGCATGCTATTGCAGTCATGCTCACTGCCCATGTGCCACACTGACCCGCAGGGCAGCGGGTCACACCCATGACATAAAGCCATTCCGGGGCAGCTGCTGCATCACCCCAAACCTTATCACATGTTTGCATGAATCAGCAAAGATCTCCAACCGCCGACGGCCCACTGACTGTGTGCACCCTGCTGTGCAGGTGACCAGCATTGACCGCTTCATGCGCCACCACATCCAGTGCTGTGAGTTCTTCAGGCTCATCAAGCTGCCTGCCTGCTCAGCAGCAGCAGGGCGGGACATCCTCACACAGACCATCATACTGGACATGAGTGGGCTCAGCCCCATGAAGCACTTCACACTCACAGTCAGGAACTTCCTGCACACCCTGAGCCAAGTGGATTCGGTGAGGGAGGAGATGCACCATGGCATGATGGAGGCCTGCATACATATACATACCCCTCACATGCATGACCTTTTGGTTGTCAAAGGCCTGTGACATGCAAGCATGCATACAGTGAAGGGTGCAAGCAGCATGTGGCACTGCAGCTGAGCTGACTGGTCACCAACGGCTATTGTCCTGTGCCGTTCTTGTTTGCAGGACAACTTCCCTGAGCACCTTGGCTGCCTGTTCATGATCAACACACCCCTGCTGTTCCGCAGCTTCTGGTGAGTAGGGTGCATGATCCCTGCACAGGTCCACCGCAACAGCCTTGCAGCCTGCCTGGCAGTTGCGCAAGGAGGTGTCAGCATGCAGGGCTGTGATCATGGCGGGCAGTGCGGGCGCAGCCTTGTAAATCCTTGGGCTTGTGTGGCTGTACCGTGCCTACCACCCTCAAGCGTGTGTGCACCGTGTTTCTGACCAATCTGCTGCCCTGTATGTGTGTGTATGTGTGTGTAGGTCTGTGATCAAGGGCTTCCTGGACGAGCGCACACTGGCAAAGATCAAGGTGAGCAGCAGCCTGTGGTTGTGCATGCATAGTGGCGCGACAGCATCTGGTTGCTGGACACCTCAGTGCTGACACATGTACGGCACTTCCTGCATGCTGCATTGATAAATGCTGTGCGTGGGCCATCAAACACTGCATGTTGCACAAAGCGCCACTGCAAAAGCCCTGTCCATGATGCGCAAACCTGGGAATGCTTGCTGGTTTGTGACTTTGCTGCCTCTTCCTGCTGTGCTGTGTGCTTTCCTCAGGTCCTGGGCAGCAATTACAAGTCAGAGCTGCTGGCTGTGATTGCGCCTGAGAACCTCCCAGTGCAGTTTGGCGGGCTGAGCCCCTGCACAGACCTGGTGGACGTGGGCCCCTGGCAGGACCCTGCAATCATCAGCCAGTGCCCAGCACTGCGCAAGGCAGCAGCTGCAGGACAGCTGCATGGGAGTGTCATGCGCGGTGACAGCATCAGCGACCTGCAGCGCGGCAGCAGCAGCTTGATTGGGGCAGGCAGCTCGGCGAGTGGGGATGGCGGCAGTGAGTCGTCAGGGGAGGAGGTTTGTGGGGCTGATGCAGTCGTGTCTCTGGAGGGCTTGGCCATTGCCTGAAGTGCAACGTAATGCTGAGCCGGCAGCAGGCTCAATGTTTCTGACACATTGTCTTACCCTACACTGACAGTGCAGTGGAAGTTATGTTGGCACGGCAGGGCCGTGCAGCTTTTACATAAAGCAATGATTGAAAGGGATTACCTCCAGCAATGCATTCGTTGGGAAATGCTGAGGCTGCTGGCAGGTGGCCGTACAGTGTGATTATGGCAACTTTGTGCTGACACGGCCTTTGCACGGGCGGTCAGCCCCCCTCCTCTTGCACACCATCTGCCCAGATTTCAGAGGTGGCAGCGCCCATCTTACCTGTTTGCTTTCACAGCAGTCAGCATGAGTGTTGATACAGCACACCTCTTGTGTTGCTGGGTGTAGGGGCCAGGGGCACAGCCATGACCGGTCCGGGTGGTCAAGGGTGTGACCTTCAGCTCTGCTCAACTGATGCAGCAGTTGAGGGCAGCTGCAGTGACGTGTACCAGGTTAATTGGGTTTAATAAGTACGCACATGTCAGAAATGTCCTGTGACATGTGGAACTGACATGGCATGACAGCAGCATCCTGCCATGTGCCAGGCTGGTGTCGCAGGAGCAACCACGCTTCACACGACAGTGGAATGAACATATGCTGTGCAGTGCTGGAACATGCACTGCAGCTCTTGACTGTACAGAGCTTCTCCTTTTGTTCATAAAGCTTGTGGATACTGCTGGGCTGCTGCTGCTGATGGGGCTGTTGAGTTGGTGTTCATGTGAGTAGGTTTTCAAGAGCATGTGTGCTGCCAGCTGCAGCACAGATCGGATGGGCCCCGCCGTTGTGACCTGTTGTTTTGATAAAACTGCGGTCGCTTGGGATGACCCAAGCTTTATGGTTCCTCCCAAGCTTTACTGCAGTCGCTTGAGGTGACCCAAGCTTTATGGTGCCCTCTTGTTTTGTCTGGCTTGTGCAAGTGTTTCAGCACACTGGTGTTGATCCTAGGCTGATGTAGCTCTCGCCAGGGCTGACTTGAAAGGTACTACCTTGCAGTGTGGTGTTGGCCAACTGTGTGGCCGCCACGGGATAGAAGCAGAACCATTGGCAGTCGCAAGCACACCTCCATCGAGGGTAACAATGCTTCTGGGTGCTCTTACTGATTGTTGGGCTTCACGTTGCCACCCGCCTCTCCACAAGCTACTAGTCATCAAGCATGAGCATTGCTGTTCTGATATGTGCTGATATGACACTGTCTTTGATAGGGGTTTACTGACCATCACTACACAAAAGCTGCCAGGCCATCAGTCCTCTTGCTGACTGTCCTATATGTGTGGCCTTTGATTTGAGGTGTGTCGAGCATATATTGACGAGGTTTGAGCTCGACATGTGCTGAGAACAGGCACATATTGCTGCCACCACCCGTCATAGGCGACACACCGAGGTGCTGACTGTCATGTTGGGTGGGCATCGGCGTGGCAGGGCCCAACACCCCTCACAGCAGCTCCTGGAGAGCGCTTTCATCACTCGTTACAATTGCATGATGTTCCTCTTGGGTGCCGTAGTATATTGTAGTAAGATCGCAGAGGCTGAAGCTGTTCCTCTTGGGTGCCGTAGTATGTGGACCTTGTTGTGCTTGCTGTTGTTTGGACATGACATGTGTGTGTCCACCTGATCCTGAACACATGCGATACACAGTGTGCGCAGCTGACAAGGCTGATTGCTCCTGGGCTTTTGCAGAGAGCGCCCAGCTCACCAGGTTGTTTGTGCAGTGAACGTAACAGAACATCAACAAAATCCAAGACCCGCGCAGGAAACCTCAACAGGCTCAAGCAGCTGCTTCCCCAGCATGCCGCATCTCAGCCACATGCTTGCGCGCCTGGTGACCCCTGAAAGCAGCCTGCACCTTGGTGGCAGCAGCATCCTGCAAGCTGCTGTCATCCTCTGCATTGCTGCCCTGCTGCACCACCCCGTCCTCGTGCTTGCGCACGGAGCCCCCAGCACTGCTGCTGCTCAGGCCTCCCTGCACTGCTCGCTGCTTTGCGGCTGCAGCTGCTGCGGCCTCCTGAGCCTCCTGCAGCTGCCGCTTTTGCTGCTGCAGCAGCTCCTGTGGCACCGCTACATGTGGCTTGTTGGGGTTGTGCTCCAGCAGCCAGTTGGCCAGGAACACCACAGCATCCTGAGGTTTGCTGGTGGGCTTCTCCTTGGCCAGGGCAGTCAGGGCCTTCAGCAGGGTGGGGTTGAGCTTCTGCTCAATGTACGCCTGCATGCAGCACGACAACAAACATCCATAAGCTGCTTGCTTGCTGTGAGTATCCAACCTATGTGTGGTATCGCTGCTTGACACGTTGCTGCTGCTGGCTGCTGCTGGGCACAACAGCACCTGGCGCTCCGTTCTTCAGACCTTGCTGGTGGCCTGCCTCCCTAGATGCCAGGAGTGCACCAGGTGCAAGGGCCGAGGAGTTGACATAACTTCAAGTTCTGGCCAGATGCACTATTCCCAGTGATGGTGCCGCTGCATGCAACACTTGTGTGCCCAAGCAACCAGGTCCAGCTGCATTCAGGCGCACCTTGGCATCATCTGCTGTGGTTGCTGCTGTGTCCAGCTTGAGGTCTGGGAAGAAGAACTTGATCTCACGTGCTGCTGAAGCTGCTGAGTCGGAGCCATGTGAGCTGTTGCGGGTGCCATCAGTGCCATACAGGGCGCGCATCCTGCAAGGCGGCACAGGCAAGCTTCACGTTCATCAGGTTCATCAGATGAACATGTTGGCACACATGCTGCAACCAGCCTGCCAACGTGTTGAAAAACCAAACTGCACAATCTGCAGCAGAGCGGATGTGGGGGGCAGTTGCAGAGAAGGGATTTGCATAAGCAGCACAGCACATGGCCTTTCTGTTGCAGCAGTGAAGTCGCTCCCTGTGTAGGACAGGTGGGTGCGGGTGTGCAGGCAACCAGTGATGCAGCAACAAGCAAAGGCAATCTTGCTGCTCACGTTTTGGGGGCCCTGACTCTTGCCTCAAACACGTCTGTGGGTCCCATGAGCTCCCTCCAAGCCTTGATGGCTCCTTCCTTTGCCAGCACCAGTGCAACTATGGCCCCTCTGGTCATGAACTCTATCAGCCCAGGGTAAAATGGCTTGCCCTTGTGTTCAGCATAGAACTCCTCAGCCATGGTCTGCGTCAGCTGCAGTTGGCAGGGCAGAGCAAGCACAAGCGCAGCATGCAGGGGGCAAGAAGTGTCAGGTGTATCCATTATGTGGTGCAGGGCGGCTGGGGCCTCTGCAACTGATATAGCAAGAATAACCACTCACAACCCCACAGCCATGTGTACCTGCAGCTGCTGCTTGGCAATGATGCTGAAATCATGCAGCTGCATCAGCTGCTGCATCTCTGCTGCTTTGCCCGCCTTCACAGCATCAGGCTTGATGAGGGCAAGAGTATACTCCATGGAAAGTGTTGAGCAAAATCAAAGAAGGCCCAGGGCCTTGAAGTCTGTAGGCTGTCGTGGCAAGTCAAAACTGAGGGATGCCAAGAAAGAAGCAGCTGCGAGGGCAAGCGAGCGCAATGCAGCTGAACTGTTTCTTTGATCGCCTAATTTCATTGAGGCCTTGATCACAACAACGCACCTTGCTTACTAAGCCTTGTCACTTTCACGTAACCATGCGGGATCCCATAGGGAGGCAGCGAGGAGGCTGTCTCGCAACTTCACTGAATATAACGCTTCTGGAGAGCAGGCATGGGCTGTGAAGACGCCCCGGGCTGCTGCTTGCAGTTCAAGGCGCGTGGCCGCCTCCTGGGCTAGTCCATCATCAGCCTGCTGGGTGTCCAGCAGGGGCCTGACAACCTGTTCGTAGAGCTCGATGGCGCTGCTCCAGGCTGACAGGTAGCAATGGTAGGTGCCTTGGTGTGCGGCCAACACTGGCAGGAGGGACACCTGCGGCGCACACCGTGCAAGGTGGGTCTAGAGAGCAAACTGAATCAGCTGGGCCACACTGGCTGCAGCTGCAGGCGGTATGTTGAGCCCTGTTCAGGCGGCTGTATGCGTCAAGGTGTTGATGCTGCCGTGGCCAATGTCTATCAGCACAGCAAAGCACAGCACAGCGCACTACCCACCTCCCTCAGGCTCCCTGTCATAGCCACTCCCACAGGCAGGCCTGAGGCTGCCTCCCACGACCCCCTCCAGTAGTCCTCCATGTCCAGGCCCCCATACTCCCCATACATCAGCTCAGCCAGGCTGGTGGCCACCCGAGCTGACACAGCCAGGGGGCTGTTGTACCTGCACGACACACACTTGCAGGGGCGATCCTTGAGCAACATGCAGCTCAGCCCCGTGGTGACAAACTCACCACAGCAGGTGCCACCCATGGACTCACGTGTGACATCATTGCTTGAAAGGTTGTCCTGCGAGGTCGTCACGGTCTCAGCACAAACACAGCGATTGGCAATGTGCAACCATCATTACATCACATGTCAGGCTGCATGGCATGTCGTGCTGGCAGCCGCATAACACTGGGTCAATGCTGCACCCAGTCTCATCTCCCAACTCCGTAGTGGGTGTCAACACCACGCACACCTGCTGTTGTAGTAGGTTGCCAGCGCTGCTGCAAGATGTCCTGGCATGGGCTGATGTGTGTCGTTGTGCAGGCATACTGCTGCCAGCACAGGTGGCTGCAGCATCATCCTCTCCATCAGCTGAGGGGGCAGCTCCAGGAGGTGGGGAGGGAGGAAGCGGCCTGACAGGTGACAGGCACTTTGCCTGCAGGGATGAACCACACATGCGATGACGCAAGTCAGCCAGCAGGACCAACAAGCCGGCACCGTGGCAGTACAAGGGTACCCAACCGGTTGCGTTCATGGTCGCGAGGGCTGTCGCAACTTGCAGCTGACGGTGCTCTTCCTCAAGAGAGCAGCAACACAGGATTAGGCCAGCGCCTATCATTGCTGACACCAGAACACCAGCACCGCCAGGCACCGTTGTCATCATCCTGCCAGGATGAACAGGCTGTTCAGCTCACCTGCTGCTCGCCACCAGATGCACAGCATGCCCCAGTTCATGCGCCAGCTCCCAAAGTTGAGACACAGACAGCACCAGCTGTGCCGCCTCGCCCACAGCGGCCCCATCCAACCCTGCATCAGCAACGCCTGCGACACCCTGTTGCGCTGCTGCTGCTGTTGCTGGGATCCTGCTGCCTGAGATCCCCACAGCCACAGCAGCGTGTTGATATGCTGCCCCGCCGCTGCTGGGCGTGGTGCGTGCATAGCGCAGCACACGTGCACCATACCCGCCACCTATGTCAAGGTAGACTGTCCCAAACAACAGCGGCTCTCCTGCACCGGCAGGATGCCCCTGTGGATGCTCTGCGTCCTGCAAAACGTCCAACACCAGGACATGCGGTGCCCACACCTCTTGCTCTGCTGCTGCGCGCGGCACCAACTGCAGCCCCAGCAGGCTGTGCAGCAGTGCAGCAAAGCCAGCCACCACGCCAGAGAGCTGCAGGTGCTGCTGCAGCAGCCCTGCCTCTTGCTGCAGAGCACTGGTAAGCGACTGGGTAGCCTGGTGCTGCAGGTAGTCCCAATCCCAGGGCCCAGCTGCTGCCTGCACCTGCCCAGCCACTGCTTGCGTCTGCATGGCACCCTGTTGATTCGTGTGTGCTGTGCCTGTCTCCTGCACAGGCTTATCTATGGGGTCTGCTGCCAGCTGTGCTGCTTGTGGTGTGTGGTGTGCAAGTGTGTCTGCATGGCTGGCCACCCATGCCACCTCCTGCTGGCACAGGGGCAGCAGCACACCCTGCAGGTGCATGAGGGCATCCAGTAGGTGACACTGGCCTGGGTCAGCACCCGCTGCGGCACCAAGCCCCTGCAGGCGCTGCTGTGTCATCTCAAAGTAGCTGGCATAACCTGACAGGCGAGCTTGTTGAGCCCTGCACCTGCAGACACGCATATAGAACAAACATGCACAATCGCAGGGTATGAGTGGTTACCACACTCAAACACATCACCAAGAGCCATGATGATGCTCCGTCACATTACAGGAAGCCAATCAAAGCATGCCTGCCAATAGCGTGTGTTGAGTGCATGGCTAATACCAACTTTAGAGCACAGCCATTCCATGCATAGCCATTGCCCCCGCCAGTGCGCACCTAGCAAGCTGAGCCAGCAGCCGTGCTGCCTGCTGCAGTTTGGGCTGCAGCACCCGCTCATGCAGCTGCTGTCGCACTGAAGGGTCCGGGCATCGCTGCAGCATTGCTGCCAGCACTGCCTTGCTGACATTCACCAGCACAGGCTGCTGCAGTGCCGCGTCCTCCTGCTGGTCTGACTCAGGGGCTGAGGAGCCCTGCAGGCAGCTGCTGCTGTAAGCTGTGGGTGTGTCACCAGGCGTAGCAGTGCTGGTGCTGGTGCTGGTGCTGCTCAGAGTGCTGGGGCTGGCGACGTTTGGCAGCAGCTGATCTGGCGCCGCTGGCAGTTGAACAGTCACTGCAAGGATGTTGAAAGCACATGAGCACAGGTTGCAGAGATACTCAGACGTACTGAACACGTGCAGCGCATCCATGCAGCTGGCCAGCCAGGCAAGCCAGAGACAAGGCAGCAGGTTTTAAAATGGTTTGGTCAACAGTGTGGGTGGCCAGCTGTGGAAGTGGCTAACCAATTTGGTGTAGGTGTGTTGCTTCCCACACCATCTGTGTGCATTGGGCGGCTCCGCTCACCTGATTGGCTCAGCACACTGTCTATGGCTGCCAGTATTTCCCTCTCCTGCGCCTGCAGCTCCTGCATCTGTGTCACATTGGCATCTGGCAGCTCCAGGGCTGCCAGCCACTGCATGGAGTCCTCCACAGCACCTGACTGCAGGCTCTGCAGCAGCACCCTGGACAGGTGGAGCAGGCTAAGTGCGCCCTCGGCCTCCGGGCCCAGCTGATCAGGCAAGGGCACAGAAATTGGCGCAGAGGGACTGCAAGGATGTTGCTGCTGCTGCTGCTGCTGCTGCTGCTGCTGCTGCTGCTGCTGCTGCTGCTGCAGCAGCAAAGTGTCATGGAGGGCCCGCAGCCGGCGCACGAGGCTCCTGTTGCCATGGATGTACCGCTCAAGCTTGAGGCAGTCGGCGGCCACCTGACGGCCTGCTCCTGCCCAGGCTGCATCTGTGTGGTGCTGTTGTATGTGGGTTGCGAGGGACCTACAGCTGCGCAGCTGCATGAGCAGATCGTCCAGCGTCAGCAGGAACCGCTCTGTGCTGCGGGCTTGGGTGGCGCCTGACAGCAGCACATCCAAGCGCGGCTTGATGGCGGTGCTCCACTGCTGGGAGTAAGCTGTAGGGCTGGAGGGAAGGGTGCTGGTGTGAGAAGACTGTTGTGAACGTGTTGCTGTTGCTCTGCTTATGAACAGGCACTGGCGACGTGTAGGGACAGGGTGGGTTGGTGCCAAATGCCAGCCTGGCACTGATGCTTGCTGGAGGCCCTGCATTGTTCTTGAAACCCGATGATGGGACCCAACTGACATTAGGATAGCGCAAACCTCCGCGGATAATCACCAATGTTCAACAACTGACAAGTTACTAATGACTGCGCATGCATGACCTCATCCCAAACTTCATCCTGCTCCAGACATTCTCCGATACGTTTGTCCTTGTAGCTTCGTACCCTGCAAAGTGCCAGTGTGTCGTTGCCTGCAGCACATGCTGATCAGCAGGTCGCAAGCCAGATTCTTACAGATCGCATCGTCATCCCTGCAAAAATCTATATGTCTTGATACATCGATATTAGTGCGACCGGGTGGCCTTCTTCTTACTTACGAACAATGCACCCTCCCGTCGACCTGCCAGCCAGCATCCATTATTGTATATAGCACCTCGGCGGCCTCAGTGTGTTTCATGCGGACGTCTAGTTTACATGCCCGTACGAGACGCGCGACTCTCGCATCTGACAAAAAGTAGGTGCTGCCACAGCTGCATCATCCTTTGCAGCTGGTCGACCAGACAACGAGTGCAGACAGACACAGCTTCAAGCTGCTGTTCTGATACACCCTGACCGAGTCCGGCAGGGCAGGCAGAGAAGGGTCATCTGCAGCTGCCTGGGTGATGGGTGAAGAGCAGACTGGCTCCCGCAGGCCCAACAGCTTCAGTACGCTCTCCCCCTTGTGTCCTAGCCTCTTTTGTTGTGTTTCCTGCCCTCAGACAAGGGAGATCCGCACTTCCTGGCAGAAGGGAATTTCGCTGATGAGCATGATCCAGGTACGCACCTTGGTCGCAAGACCGCTGAGCTGATGCACACAAGATGCCTTGAACACGTTTCGAAAGTCTGTCTGTATGGGGTTCTGCTCGCGCGGAAGGGTGGCCTGCTGGGCCAACTTTGGGCCAACCTGGCAGGATTCTGTTCACTAGCATGTTGGGGATCGCTCATAGAAGCCTGGATCCGCTGGCTGACCACCAGGTGACACCTTGCTGACCATCTGGTGGTGCTGCCTCTGCATTGCAGGATCCTTTCAAAGCAGCAGGGCAGTTACCGCGCAGCAACAACAGCATTGCAGAGGGCATGCGCCACAGCAGCAGCTTTCCAGGGTTCCAGGTTTCCTTCAGCGCACCTGCAGCAGCAGCGCAAGCGCCCCATGACGCCCAGCACCCTGTAGCTGCAGTCAAGATGGAGCCTTATGGGCCCGCCCCTGACGCAGCAGGACCCGACAGCCCCTTTGCTGCTGCAGCTGCAGCGGGAGCAGGCAACCAGCAACCGACCAGCCACCTACAGCAGCAACACCAGCAGGAGTTGGACAGGCTGTTGCAGCAACTCACTCCAGCAGATGCGGCAACGCTGGTGGCTGCTGCAGCTGCTGCTGTCTCAGGCGGCGGGGCACAAATGGACCTGCTGCTGCCAATGCTGGCAGCAGTACAGCAGCATGCACAGCTGCAGGCACAACCCCAGCAGCAGCCCCAGCAACCTCAGCAGCAGCGGACAGCATACGAAGACAGGTGGGCACACAGCCAGCACCCCCAGCAGCAAGCATGGGCAGCAGAGCCACAGCCACACAAGCAAGATCAACATCTTGCCGGCCTGTATTCCAACAGCTCCTCTGGTGTGGCCGCCGCCGCTGCTGCTGCTGCTGCTGCTGGGGTCCCTCCCTCGCGCGGCCCACTAGCTACGGTCACTTCGTTCGACCCGCGCCCCTCGACCCTGCTGCCAACTACCAGCACTGCCACAGCCGCCCCAGCAGTGTCCACCTGGCATGCACACGACCCCCAGAGCCTACAGAGCGCTGGCCTCCAGCACATTGTGCGGCAGATGGAAGCACAGCAGCGCAACCAGCAGCTGCAGCCGCCAGGCCTGCCCAGGAGCATCAGCAGCAGCAGCAGCCAGCGCAGGAAGAGGGGACTGGCTGAGATAGGAGCCTCGGCAGGGGGGCGAGGGAGTCGTAGCGAAGCAGCGGGACGGCTGCAAGGAAACTCGCCAGCAGCAGTGGCAGCAACAACATCCTCGCCAGCAGCAGCAGCAGCAGCAGCAGCAGCAGCAGCAGCAGCGCCGGCGCAGCTGCCTGCTTTGCATGGTATACCCCTGCGGCCCTCCAGTGCAGGCCTGCTCCCTCCTGGCCTTGGCTCCCTGTCCAGTGCAGCATCACAGCTGGAGCCCTCAGCAGCAGCAGCAGCCGCAGCAGCAGCAGTCACAGCAGCTGCAGAGGCAGCAGCAGCTGCAGCACAATGGCAGCATGCAGCAGCAGAAGCTTGGGCTGCACCCCCGCTCAGTAGCGCTGCTACAGCTCCTGCAGCTGCTGCACTGCCGCCTGCGGGGGTCAGGGCAGTTGACAACAGGCCTACTTCAGTGCCACCACCAGCACCACCACTGGCAGCAGCAGCAGCAGCAGCATCAGGGCCCAGGCCGTCTCCAGCTGCTGTCCGCGGTGGTTCATCAGGGGCAGTGGTTCCACCCCCCAGTGGGCCATTGGCTGCTGCAGGGTTGTCAGCAGGAGGCAGCAGTGGTGCAGCAGGGGGCTTGGGAGGCAAGAAGAGCAGCAGCAGTAGCGGCAGCAGCCGTGGAAATGCGCAGCAGGCAACAGCAGCACAAAGGTATGTAGCAGCATGGGCTGTTACTGTACTGCACTGCACTGTATTGTACCGTACCGCACCATATGTACTGTACCGCACCATACTCTCTCTTCTGCCTATGCATTTCCACGGCCACGGAAATGCATAGGCAGAAGAGAGAGTACGGTGCGGTACAGTACATATGGTGCGGTACGGACCAAAAATGTCATGTTGAGATCTGTCCTGTGCTTACCACGCTGTGCCATGCTGTGCTGTGCTGCGCCTAGGTTCATGTGGAGCTCTGAGCTGCACCAGCTATTCCTGTCAGCCGTGGATGAGCTAGGGGGTGCTGAGGCAGCAACACCCGCAGAGATCCTCACACGAATGGGTGTTGAGGGGCTCAGCAGGGACAACGTCAAGAGCCACCTACAGCGCCACAGGCAAAACATGCGGGAGCAGCGGCTGCTACAGCAGCTCCAGCAGCAGCAGCAGCAGCAGCAGCAGGCACATGGGCTGCCTCCTGCTAGCAACAGCGCACCAGCAGCTTTGCAGGGGGAGGGCCATCCCGCTGCTGCTGGTGGTGGAGGTGGTGGTGGGTGGTGTCTCCACCCTGCGGCAGCGTCAGCAGCAGCAGCAGTACCCAGCAGTAGTGCTGCACAAGCTGTACTGCAGGCTGCTGCTGCAGCCCAGCGCAGCACTAGCCCCAGCGACTCTCCTACAGCCGCCGCTGCAGCAGCAGCAGCAACTGCACGCAGTGGTTCGGTGGGCATAGGTCTAGCTGCGGCAATGGAAGCAGCAAAGGCACAGCTAGCAAGCTCCCAGCCTCTCGCTCAGCAGCAGCAGCAGCAGCGCAGCAGGCTTAGCAGCAGCCCTGTACCGTGGGGTAGCCAGGGCTGTGTGCCTGCTGATGCAGCTACAGAGGGCAGAGAGGTAGCTACAGCACAGGACCGTCCCGCTGTCACCACAGCAATCGATGCTTCTGGTCACCACAGACCTTCACAAGGGGGGCTGGTTAAGACTCCTGCAACAGCACAGCAGCGCCCAGGTGTGCAGCAGGGCGGCGGCAGTACAGCAGCAGCAGCAGCAGCTCCTGCTGCTGTGGTGACTTCTCCTCAGAAGCCCAAGCGAGCTCCCAAGCGCTCCCTCACTTCTGACGTGCTGCTGGGGCGGCCCCTCCCACAACAACAGCAGCAGCAGGAGGGTGGACACCCTGTGAAGCCATTCGCTTCAGACATAGCAGAGGCAGCGCATGCCGCAGCAGCAGAAGCCACTGCTGCCGCCAATGCTGCTGCTGCCGCTGCTGCTGCCAGCAGCACTGCCCCTACCTTACCCGGGGTGAGTGGTGCCCTCACCGGCTTCTGGCGCAAGCAGCAGCAGCAGCAGCAGAAGGGGGCCCTGTACGGCAGCTGCCCAGACCTTGGGCTGCTGTCTGCTACTGCTGCCAGCAGCAGTGGTGACCTCCAGTCCCTGTCAGGTCACCCGGGTGACGCAGCAGCAGCAGCAGCAGCAGATGTGTCACTAGTGTTTGACCAGGGTTTGGCCCACAGGAGCAAGCGCAGGGGGCCAGCAGCAACTGCATGGGACGACGGCCTGATGTCTCTATCTGCTGCTGCTGCTGGGGGCAGCAGTGGCGGCCCCACCTCGCCCAAAGGCTGGTGGGCGGCTGGCAGCAACAGCACTGGCAAAGGGACGTTGGATGCGTTGCTGCCGGTAGACAGCAGCAGCAGTCCGTTCGAGCAGCAGCACAGCATAGGTGCCAGCAGGCTGCAGCAGCAGGGCAGCGAGCAGCAGGAGCTTCCCGGGGAGCCGTCATTAGCCTATCTCCAACAGCAGCAGCAGCAGCAGGGTAGTGGGCCAGGCAGGCGGGGCAGGAGGGGTGCTAGAGAGGAAGAGGAGTGGACACCGGCAGCAGAAGTGACAACAGGCAGGAGGGGACGCGGCGGCCGTGGGGGTGGCAGGGGCAGGGGGAGGGCCAGTGCCCAGGCAGCAGCGGGAGGCATGAGTGAAGGTGAGGGGCTGTTTGGTCTTGAGTTGCTGTCTGAAGTGGCCTTGGATGAGTTGGAGGCAGAGCTGCAGTTCGAGCAGCAGCAGCAGCAGCAGCAGGTCAGGGTTCAGCGCAGCCGACCTGTCAAGCGGCGCTCGGACCCTGGCGCCATGGCGGCAGCAGCAGCAGCAGCTGCAGGTCCGGGTTCAAACCTGCCTGGCGGCACTTTTTTCACCGCTGCTGACCCTGAACCAGCAGCAGGCATCCCTGTTCTCTCTGCCCCTGGGCTAAGCAGCAGTGGTCCAAACAGCTTGGGTGCCCTGCCCCCAGGGCTACTGTCAGCAGCAGGTTACTCAGCAGCAGCAGCCGCAAGAACAGCAGGTGCAGCTGCTTTTGGCAGGCGGGTGTCAAGTGAGGATGGTACCGGTACTACTGGGCGGGTGACACCGGCCCTTTCCCCAGCCAGGGGCCTCCCTGTATCCTTCCAAGTGGTGCCAGCCCTACCTGTATCTGCAGGGGCAGCTGCTGCTGCTGCTGCTGCTGGTGGTATCCCTCTTACCTTACCATCGGTGCTAGCTGCTGCAGCAGCAGCAACAGGAGGTACTGGGCAGGCAGCACAGCAGCAGGCAGGGGTCCCCAGCCGGCCACTAGCTGGTGACAGCGGTACCGAGGGTGCTGCTCGAGCCAGAGTGGGCAGTGCAGATGGTGTTGCAGGGCAGGGCTCAGGGCCTGGGGTTTTGCAGCCTGCAACACCCCAGGGAGGCGGCAGCTGCGCAGCAGCTGCTGCTGACACCACCACCGCCCCAGCAGCAGCAGCAACAGGAGGGGGTCCTGAGCTAGCGCTGCAGCAGCTTGCTGCTACAGGCATCCCTAGCCCAGCTAGCAGGGCCCACCATGTGCAGGAGGCAGCAGCAGCAGCAGCAGGCGCAGGGGCAGCAGCAGTGACTGCAGCACCTGCACACCTGGCCCTCACTAACAGCACTACTGCACTGCTGTCGGCTGTGCTGGCCCCGCTGGACCCTATCAATAGGGCGTGCCTAGCAGCGGTCCTGCAGCTGCTAACGCTTCAGGGGGTGATTAGCTGGCACGACCCACCGTTACAGGGCCCCTGCGGACCCCCTCCTGAGCTTACTGCTCTGCTGCAGGCATTCATGGCTCAGGCAGCAGCACAGGCAGGCATGGCAGGAGGTGTGCAGGAGGAGGGGGTGCCGGTGCCTGCAGCAGCACAGCAGGAGGGGCAAGAGCAGGGCCGGGGTACAGAGCAGCACGACAGTTGAGGTTGAGACAGCAGCTGACATGATTGCCTCCCCAACAGGCGGCATGATGCACGCTTGTAGGGCTCTCCTGCACCCGATCTTGACTTGATTGCTCTTGTGCATGGGCTGCATGGGCTGCAGGGGGATGGGGTGTCCACAGCTGTAACAGGGCAGCAGGCGGAGCAATCAGCCTTCTGATGGAGAAGGGTGAGGGAACCTACATGTGTTTTGTAGGGGCTGCACGATGGGTGTAAAGCCCTTGTGAGTGGGAGTGTGGTTGGTGTCGCTGTCTTATGGCGGCGGCTTGCACATGTCCCTGCAGCAGGATTCTTGCCTGTGGACCTGCTGCACTTGTGAGGGTACCTTGTGGGGAGCAGGGGCCTACCTTGTCCCTTTGATGTTGGTGCCTTTTCTCTTGCTTTGCGATTAGTTCACCCTTTTTCTGATTGGTCCACATTTTTGCTACCATGTTCATCCTGTGTGCTGGTGGCTATGTGTGGGGGCCATGGCTAGCTGTGGCGCTGTGCGTGTGTGTGTATATGGCAGTGAGCTTGAATCTGTCAATGTGACAGCTGTTTGTTGATTGTTTGACCCGTAGGGTTTTGCCTGTGGGGGTTGTGTGGTCCCTGTGTCATTGTTTCAGCATATGGTGGCAGCCAGCCTTATCAACAAGAGGGATCGCAGCAGTTGCTGTTGTCGCAACAACAGTCGGCGTGTCGAGGCCCCGAGGGGATCTGCCAGGTAATTCATGTGTTTTTGTGGGAGTGAGACGTGAAGTGCACTTCAGCACGTGCTGCATATAACGGCAGCAGCTGGCTGGCTAGCTGGCTGGCTGCTGGCTGGCTGGCTGGCTGGCTGGCTGGCTGGCTGGCTGGCTAGCTGGCTGGCTGGCTGGCTGGCTGGCTGGCTGGCTGGCTTGTAACAAGTTGAGGTCCGCGCAGGATTCCCTTGATGCAGAAGTGAACGCTCAGGGGGCTGGCTGGTGTGCTTTCTCCACTACTGTTTTCTTGTGCCATGCAAGACTTGCAGCTCAATAGCCTCACTTGCAGCAGGGGGCCGTTGTTTTGCAATCCTGCTGTACTGCTGTGGCCGCTGCCACTGCTGCTGTGTGCCAGCTGTGGTCCACAAAAGCCGAGCGAGCTTCTTGGCCGCTGTCATCAGCTGCAAATGCTGGTGTTTGGGGGGGGGGGGGGGGGAGGCAGGCAACCCGTTTTGGTCCAGTAGCCTGCGTCTGTGTATGCGGTTTGTTGTTCTGTCCCTGTGTTGTGCTTGGCTGGCGGTTGGGTGCTGCACGTGCACATGGCATGCACGGGTTGTCTTCAATCTGTGAGTATGTTTTTGGGGAGGGGGGCGTCACCGTGACTTGTTTGAGGTGTAGTGTTTGTGGGAATGTTGTATTACAGTGCTGCCGCGGTGCGTGCCGACGGCGTGCATGACTGCGAGGCAGGCACCCTCTTACCTTCCTGAAAGGCAATGCTGTCTGGACCGCGTGTGTTGCAACGCTGCCAGGCGGTGTTGTGGCAGGCATGCTGGCTGCTGCGGGGTTGGAGGTGCCGCTTGCAAGCGGGGACAACGTGGGTGGCTTGTCAGACTGGCTTGCCTTGCTGTCTCGCCCTTGTTTGCCGTGGGAGGTGCAGCAATGTATTGCTAACGGGGCAGCACTGTATTGCTGACAAGGCAGTACTGCATTGCTGACTATGACTGGCTGATTTGGGCTTGCCACAGCAGTATGTGGTGCACCAGCGTGCTTGAAGCACGTAATGCATGCTCACCAGATGGTGCTTGAGAGAGTTTATGACTTGGAGCTCTCTCCCCATTGCATGTGGCCATCTAAGTGAGGATCAATCATCTGCCTTGTATCTGCAGTTGTGTTGGCTTGATGCCATGCCACGTCGCTTTTGTCATGGCGAGACTATCACACCAGCTATTCTGCCTCATCTTGTTGTTTTCTGCGATTGCTCACCTACCCCCAGCCCCCCTGACACAGCCTTATGCTCCTGGGGTTTACTGAGACATACACCCTGAGCTGCTGATCATCAGGCAGGGTGTCTCATCAGGATGCATGAGCTGTCATTTGATGATGAGGCGTGTCTTAGGCGTCATTGAGCTTGTGTTGTGGTTTTGAAGCACAGTACGCGCCTTGTTGTGGTTTGATAGCACAATACAACCCGAGCCTTTTGGTGTGCCTGCTCGGTCAGCATGGTGGGGTGTTCACTGCCATGCACTGGGCTCCGTCCGTCCGTCAGTCACTCCTTTGCACCTGTGTTGCAAGCCACAGATATGAGCCTGGTAATTGTGTGATGGCGGCCGGCATGCTTTTCCGCCTGAGTGATGAGTCTGACAGCAAGGTATCAGCACAGCAGACTGCTGCAGCACTCTCAAGTTGTCGGGCGGGAGTGTGTCGTTGAGCTTTTCAGCTGGGAGGCCATACTGCCACCTGATAACACACAGTTGTTGCCATGAGGTTTGCAAGTTTCTGCTGCTTTTTGTGTGTGGAAGTGAGATCAACAGCAGGGCAACACTGAGCTTACCAACTTTGTTATTTTTGGCCCCTGTGCACTGCTGTACAACACTCTGCTGTGCATGTGCAGGCCATGTCAGTGCCTGTTGCATCAGGTGTTGCGCTGTGAGCACAGAGCAGTCTGACGTATGCACTGAATTGTGACTGGCTTGGTGGTACAAGACAAATACATATGAATGGGTCAGACCCTGCGCAATCATCAGTGACTGTCCTGCTCGCCATCAGCACCCTCACACAGACACGCCCAAGCATGCTTGTCCTGCATACAGAACTCATAGTAAGGGCAAGCACCCACCCCTCAACACATCCAGATAGCCACAACTTGCTGTGTGTCCATATGGCAGGGGTGCCGGATGTCCACAACCTGTCGTGACGATGCTGCCTTCCCTCTTTTCTGTCCAAAAAGTGATTGAACGACCCTTGCAGGCCTGGGTTTGTCATCTTTGATGGAACACACAGCCTCATGGCATCCCAGGCGACTGAGGAACCTTCCAACACCAAGACACTTGACATGACGTGACCCAAAAGAACAATTTGTTTCGGCTAGTCAACCCTATACTGTTGCAGGTTTTGGGCAAGGGCATCACCCAAAACCTGCAGAACAAAACGCACTAAACTGCAAAGTGCAAGACAAAGTGAGGGCCCTAAGGACCTAGCAACTCACTGAAAGTGCTGCCGGCAGGCTGCAAGCAAGGTGACAAATATCTTGTATGCAATCATACAACAAAGCAAACACGCTGCTGAACTGGTAGGCTGTCAGGGAAACAGTGGTGAAAAGGACGAAGCAGCCAGGGAAGCAGATCCAGCGTGTGACAGCTGTGATCAAAGATATGCAGATGGGCAAGACCCAGGCCACTGCCCGGGTACACGAGCGTGTCAGACTGAGCAAAGAAAACGTGGCCATGTCATCTAGGCACACAAAACAGATCTCATTATCCAGCGCCACCAACATGCCACAATGATGTGGCATACATGTGAGGTACATGCATGCATGTCGTGTGTGCCCTGGGTGTGGTGGCAGGGTCACAGCAACGCCACCAGCACACAGCTGTGACTGGGCTGGTGAATGATGGATTGCCGTTGGTCCTGTATCCATGTTGTACATGCTCAAATGCTAGATCAGCCTGCAGCATCTGCGAGCATCATGTATGATTCACCTCCGTTTGCAACCTCCGTCTCACAAAACCAGGGGTGCAGGGCTCAGCACCCTGCAAGTGCATCTGGTGCACAACAAAGTACCCAGCAAAGCAAAGCTTGGCGCAGCACCATGGCAGCCACTGTATGATGATCTTACTCACTCAAACCTCTCGAATGCAGTAGCCTTGGAACCCGCAACATTGTGTCATGTTGTTTGATCCACACAGCACCTCAAACAAGACAGCACAAGGCCTGCGTGGTCGAAGTACAAGCATGCTGCTTGTGACATCTCAAGCGTTGCCAGTGGCACTGGCAAAGCGCACTACAATATTGCCCATGGCAGTGCAAGGCTCATTTACGCACCAACACATGCCGCACCCAGCACAGTCTCAGCTGCGGCACTGGGCAATGGCACTGCAGAAGAGTGTGCACGACATGCCAACAGGGGTGGCCTGATGTAGCCACAGAGATCACACACACACACTGCTGCTGGGCGGCTGTGTTAGGCAACATGCCTTCATTTGCAAGCAATAGCAAGCATGACAGCAACGACAGAGACACCAACCAGGCCAGCACAGGAACAGATCCCTTCGAGCAGCAGGCACGCCATGCTGGACAACCAGCAGCGCGACACAAACGCAGTCATGTGTGCTGCCGGTAAGCATTGCACATCAACCAGACATAACAGACACGCATGATAGGTACCAAATGCCACCGGGACCTCAGTAAAGAGCACATGCTTTGCAGAAGAGCACACAAGCATCCGTGGCCAAGAAAGCGCTCAAACACAATCAAACAAGCAGGTGCAGCTGACACAGGGTGACACGGCCGACACAAGGCATATCGACATACCTAAGCAATGCCTCCCCACATTACACAAATGCGCCAGTACCTGCCACGCGTGCTGGAGGTGTGCCCCTATGACAGCACGGCCTTTCACAAAGGCGATCAACATGCCAAATAGCCGGGGGCTTGAACTGCCACTCGCCAACGGCATTGTGCATAGTGACAACATGCTATAGCCAACATGGGGGCCAATCGGTGCTGACCCTGTCAGCACGGTACATCACCGCCCGATGCTGAAACCAACCTGGACAACTGCAGGTGTGCATCAGAGAGGGGCCCGTCAAGCATGTTGTGCCTCAGACATGATCCAGCTGGCAGCCCTAAACCTCACCAGCAGCTGCGCAGGGGCCCTCAGGCTGACAGCAGGGTATACCCTGTCAGGCAGGCCGCTGAACCCTAGCTTGGGCTCTGCACCATCCACCCCAAACCACACCTCCCGTGCATCCATGTCGAGGCACACGTCCACCACGGCGCCGTCGCCCCACTTGCCGTTGCCGCAGTGCTTGGTGTACGCGTGCCTGTCGCTCTGCTTGTTGTGACACAGAGCCTGCAGCAACGCCAACAAAACAGAGCACAAGCAGCAGGCCGGTCAAAGGGTTGTCAAGCCTATTCGAAGGATACACTCACCTCATGGTCCTAACACAGGGCCTGCCATTAATTAAATCAGAAAAAGATAAAAGATAAAGATACAGAGACACCCCCTTGGTCTCTTAACACCATAGGACTTCTTCCCATTGGCCTCGCGTCCGTTGAGGACGGCTCTTCACACCAACACTCCTGGGGGTCCAGAAAAGGTCTGGGACCCAGCTGCAACAACACAACGCAACCAGGTCTGACGACTGCATCAGACTCCAAGCATGCTGAACCCTGACTGTTACTCATGGCAAAGCAGTTGCCTCCTGTCGTTTCTGCCCTACATAACACGCAGCAGCACTACCCTCGGCCTGTCTGGTGCAAATGTCACCAAGGTTTCAACTAGAGGCTACCAACTGGCTGCACACCACGGTTGCAAGTCAGCCTGCAGCTGCTGCCACTCACGTCATTGGAGCCGTAGAACCACCCGCCTGGCTGCTTGCCGCCCCACACGTCCGGTGACAGTGACCCGTCGCTGAGGCCCAGCCACACCAGGTCGCAGGGCACCGCCACCACAAACTGCCAGCAGTGCTTGCCAGAGGTGAAGCACAGCGTGGAGGATGCCGTCAGATGAGACACACTCTCACACTCGAGCACCTGCGGGGCAAGAAACAGTTGAGATACAGTTGCATGTCACCACATACGATGCGCATTGAACCTAGCCTGAGCCAGGAGGTCTCCTGTTTTGGAAACGCGCTGGTTGGTGGCAGGCCTGGTGGTGCATGCGAGGTAGCACACAGGCCAACCGGCCATTGCGCAACTCCAAATTGGGAGCTTTGCATTCACAAGAGATATTTTGCCAGCAAAGCACTTTGTGGCTTCATGTGGCATGCAGCCTCACCTGCTCTCCTCCAGTGGTGTAGCAGCGCAGGCCGCGCTCACCGCCAAGCGACAGGGAGGGGAAGTTGCCCCAATGCGCCAGGTGGCAGCAGCGCTGGTGCGCCCTGCAGGCAGAGAGATGCAACGACAGGGGCAATGTCAGCACAATGATGATGAAGGGAATGCTGCAGGCCCCTGATGCAAAGAAACCTACATGAATCAGCAACCGCCCCTGCCAACATGAATCAGCAACCGCCCCTGCCAACATCAGAATCAGGCTGCATGTGCCGCTTCCCATGTGCTCCCGTGATGGGTGTCAAACATGCAAGCAAACCAACTCAGCCTGTAAATCGGTGTTGTGTTGAGAATCTTCACAGCAAGAATGGAAGATCTGAACCCTACCTGAAGATCTCCAGTAATGCTGCTGGCCCCAGCAGTGCCAGGCTGTCCAGCTTGTCCAGCAGTTTGGGGTCCAGCAGATGCCAGTTGAGGTGCGCCAGCATCTGCAGCAGCATGCCCTGATGGCCAACACAGCAGCAGCCGCTGTACACAAGCTCTGGCTCCAAAGCCTCCTCTGGCTGCTGCTGCTGCTGCTGGGTATCAGGTGCGGCTGTTGCTGCCAGTGATGCTGCCCCCACAGCAGCGTCAGCTGCTGCAGGTGCGCCTGCATCAACTTCGCCGCTGCCCGTCTGTGCCTGCATGCCTGCTGCTCCTTCTGCAACAGTGCTAGCTGCCACAGCAGCAGCACTGCTGAGGGCAGCAGCGGGGGTCCCTGCTGCTGCTACAGCTGCATGGGCGGATGAGCTGCCTGCAGTGGCAGAGCTGCGGTGCGAGCGGATGTCTGCCTCACCCTCCGACGTGTCGCTCTCGTAGGAGCTCCTCACACTGTGGCTGCTCAAGCGGCCCACAAAGCCCCGTCCTGCGCTGGCACTTGTGCCATACTGCTGCTGTGACTGATGTGACTGCTGTGGCTGCTGTGACTGCAGGTTCTGCCTGCTGCTCTGCATGGCAGGGTGCACGCAGGGCTGGCTGGACTCACCCAGCAGTGGGGAGGGACTCAGGCTGCAGGACCGCGAGAGGCCAGCGCCAGCACTTCCTGCAGCACGGCTGCCTCCTGCAGCGGCAGCACTGGCGCCTGCGCTGGCCTGTCCTGCGCTGCATGCGCGCTGCATGCTGCAGGGGCTGCCGGGCTGTGCTGAGGTCACCCCGGCCTGTGCTGACGGCACATGGTGACCGAAGCTGCTTGGGTGAATAGATACATCGGGAACTGCTGCGCGGGGTGTTGTGGTGCCGCTGGCGGTCGTGCTGAGGCTCCTGCATGCAGCAGCACCGCTGCAGACGATGGCCGTATTCCTGCAGGACACCTGGCGCACCGCCTGGCAGTCAGCGCAGCCTGCGACCTCCTGCATCATCCAGTCCAGCACGGCAGAGAAGGCCAGTGCCTCCTGCGCTGTGCTGCTGTCCTGCGCAGACCTGCTGCTGCCAGGTGTGTAGGGTGCAGACCTGCTCAGCACGCCCCCTGCACCACCCTCGGGTGCAGCCAGACTGCTGCTGCCCACACTCGCGCCGTTGATGCTGCTTGCCCGGTGCATGCTGGCCAGATCTCGAGCCACTGCACTGCCGCTGGCTTCCCCGGCCAGCGCATGGGCGATGCTGCCTGCTGTAGCAATTGCGGTGCTGCTGCTGGCAGCAACGGCGCCGCTGTTGCCTGATCCTGCTGCTTTGGTGGCCATCCAGGCTGTGTGCTGCAGGCAGAAGCAAATGGCGTCTGCAGAGAAGCTGCGGTCCAGGGCAAAGGGCCGGGGCAGCAGACGGGGCAAGGCAATCCAGATGCTCTTGATGACCGCCTGCAAATCATTCTGCAGGACAGTGATGAACAGCGGGCATGGGCAGCAGTTTGGAGTTGGAGATGGGGAGCGGCCACCTGCCGCTGTTCCAGCAGCAACGGTAGCGGCTCTTGATAGTGACCTCTTTCTCTTTTGGCTGTCGCAGGTGCACAACGGATTCACAACAACTTTCTACCCGCTGAGACTGTATCCAAGTTTGGCTTTCTGTCCCCTGCGGTGCCCATGATGCGCAACAACAGCCGCCAACCACTGCCCAAGCAGCAACATCAGCAGCAGTACTCGTGCCACGTGACCAGAGCTGCCTATTGGAACACCCACCATAGAACAGCCTGCTGGGGCCAAACACCACGCTTTTTGCAAAGAAACTGGGTTCTCCGTCCCCTAGGGTGTCTCTGTGCCGTAAAGTGGCTGCTGCTTGCCTTACCTTGAGGGCATGGCTGAGGGCCAGTCCGAGGTTTTCGGGCCTTAGGTCAGCTGACAGCCTATCGGCCACGTGCTGGACCATGCCAGGCAGGATGTACTGCTGTGCCAGGGAGCTGGCCTCCATGAGGGTGATCCAGCATGCCTCCTGCTCAATGCTGCCAAAGTGCCCGGTGTGCAGGTGGATGAGGACATGCCTGAAGGCCTCGGAAGAGGCATGCAGGCGAATCTCGCGGCAGGTGGACTCCTTCAGGCTTCCGAACAGCAGGCGCTCAAAGTACTCGCATCTCGCAGCCAGGAAAGCTCTGCGACAGGCAGCCATGATAGGCAGAACAGGGACAGTAGCGTTGGGCCAGCCTACCCGCTGCTGCATGCAACGTGCCAGCCCATGTGGTGCATGCTGCCACCGTGATAAGCTGCCTAAGCAATTTTGAGGGTTGTTGAGTCCATGCCCTTTGAAAGCTGCCAGCTCACCGGTTGCTTGACACCAGCCTGCCATCAGAGCAGCGGAAGTGGACATCCTGAAACCTTTCCTCTTCTAGCAGCCTCCTGACAGCCTCTAAGACGCTGTCCATTGGTCACAGAAGGTGTCGAAACACAAGGGAATAGCTTGTACTGGGCTAAGGTGCCGCACACTGATGGGCAGTCATTAGGTGGAAGGCATCACAGGAGCTGTGCAGACCGTGTGCTGAACACACAAACGCACCCCGTGCAAAGATCCGCCAGAAATTGTGACGTCCAGATAGGCCACGTTGAAGCATAACCAGAGTTTGATGCAAGTCCAAGGATTTGGGGTTTATAAAGATTTGTATTGCCTGTACTTCCGCGTCTTCGCCCCTTTGCCTTGGTAGCCTGTTGCAGGTAGTAAACGCTGAATGTCACTGGAAACCATCAGTGGGCCAGCAGGATTGGACGCCCGCCCAATGAGGAAGCTGGTGGTTGGCATGGTTGTGATGATGAATGGAGAACCAAGTGGTGTGCATGCAGGGCTTGAATGGCAGCCATCACCGACAAAGACGGATTGCAACCGCGAACAAGCTGGCTGAACCCCATCCAAGCACTGTTCTACAGTCACGCCAGCAGACCCTGAGGGGTCATGATCACAGTGCCGGCCGTGGCCTGCATGTCACCCACCTGGCTGAGAATGCCTGTGGTGTTGTGTTGTTCTAATTGCAGAGCACTTCGGGCAGCCGTGGACATAAGCGCCTCCAAGGACCAAAGAATTACAGGACGGGTCGATCACACGCCAAAACTTTCAGGCTATTCCAGGCCTGATCGAGACCCAGCGCTTGAAATAAATTGACCAGCAGCAGACATGTTCCCTGCTGCCCAATGCAGATTTTGATGAAGGCATGTTGCAGCCCCCAAGCACAGACAGTGCCCCTTCACTGACTTCTGCCGCAGCTGTTGAAGACAACACACTGCAATACCCCGCTGGCGCCTGTACACTGCGCTGCAATTCTACTGACCTATCCACCTATGCTTGTTGCACCTCACTTGGCTAGCTGCACCTGCATCTGCGCCACCTCTGCACCTGCAAACCTGCCTCAAACCGCTGCACCCCACCTACACTGACTAAACCACTAGCTCCACCTCTGTGTGATAGCGCTGACCCTCTGTTGGGAGATCATCGACATGCTAAGCTAGCTGTACCTCCGGGTGAAAGCGCTGCACCTCCTTCAGCATCAGCGCAGCAGCTGCCTGCGGCTGCAAGTGCCCCGGCACATCAAACGTGAAGGGCACATCTGCCACAGGCTCGTCACTCTCGTCATGCAGGGCCGACAGCCACGGGTGTGCCAGGGCCTCCTGCACACTGATGCGCTTGGCAGGGTCAAACACCAGCATCTTGTTCAGCAGGTCCAGGGCCTGCGGGTCTGCCTGGGGGTACAGCTGCCGGAAGTCCGAGCGGGGGCATTGCGGCAGGGAGCGCAGGTAGCGGCGTGCCTTCTCGCTGGTCACGAAGCCCATGTCTGCCTCAACGGGCGACCCAATGACCTGCAGCCGTAAAAGGATGCAGCAGGAGCATGATGCGCATTCTGAACGACAGAGATAAGAACAAAGGCCACATGCCAGCGGCGTGACTAGCAGCAAACGCAGTGCGTCGTGCGAACAGCCTGAGTGTGTGCTTGCAGTGCATATGCACCAACACCCTTGACGGTGTGAGCACACAGAGTTGCGTCGCTGCACAGCATCCAGGGGCAGGGTTTTTTCAACAGCACTGCCAGGGCCAATGACATGTGAAGCATTGTCCAGCCACAATGTGTCATGCGCGCGATTCCCCCCCCCTCCCCCGCCAGCCCCCTTCCTCTGCTGTGTGCCCACCTTTGTGATGAGGTTGAGTTGGTGCACATAGTCCTTGCCAGGGAAGATGGGCTTGCGGCCCAGCAGCTCAGCCATGATGCACCCCACAGACCTGCAGGCGCAGGGGGCACGGCAACGGCAGCAGACAACATGTTATGTTGTGTTCATGGATGGGGACAGGGCGGCAAAGAGCGCGATTGTGTCTTGAGGCTTGGGGTCTTGCAACAGAGCCAGCCCCTCCCACATGTGGGCCTTGACAGAGAAAACAGTGAACAAGGGCTGCTGCACAGACATCACATGGTGATGCAGATCCCGCAGGGGTGTTGGGGACTCCCGCAACCCAGCAGCGTGCCATGTACCAGGTAAAGAACCAACCCAGCTCACCACACGTCGATAGCCGCTGTGTAGTCATTGCAGCAGAGCAGCAGCTCGGGTGCGCGGTACCAGCGAGTGACCACGTACTCTGTCATGCCCACCTGGTCCTCAGCACTGAACAGGAAACACAGCAGCAGGGTGGGGACACAACCATTGTGTAAGCAGGGCAAGAGAAAACAGCAGGCGGGGGGTGAGGGGGCTCAGCAGCAACTGAGGCAGGATGTTGAGGTGCTCGGGAGCTTCTGACTGCCCTCACGGCCAGTCCCAAGGGGAGCTTAGTGAGTGTGCATGGCAGGAACGCCCAGCAGCACCAATAGGGTCTACGATACAGCTACTGCCGGCTGCCCAGCTCATGCAAGCATGCACCCGCTTCAGCCCCTGTGGAGTTTCAGGGCTTGTACAGGCTCCAGAAGCGGCAACTCAGCACCACTGCTGGCTGAGATTTAACTATTGCCTTGTCCGTGACTGTGTGCAGCTGGAGGAACAGAACAGCAGCACAGAAGGATGGCCGCCAGCTGTGTCCTGCCCTCACCCTGTTCGCGCCAAGCCAAAGTCGCATATCTTGAGGTCGCAGTTGGCGTTGACCAGCAGGTTGCTGGGCTTGAGGTCACGGTGCAGCACGTTGGCGCTGTGCACGTACTTCAGGCCACGCAGAACCTGCAGTGCAGTGCAAGGGAGGGGAAGAGGAAAGCGGGGTGCTCTCAGTTGCCTCACGTTATGCTAGCATGGACATAGTTGCGGTACACATGCGCCCCTTATCATGAGCACTGTTGCCTGCAGGGCTGCTGCTGACATCACAGCCGGGTTTGGTGATTGCTGTGCTGCCGCGCACTCCATGAGCCAATCCAAATCAGGCATGGCTGAACCATGCGAAGCCGCGCACACCGCCGCTGCTGCTGCTGCTGCTGCTGCTGCCTGAAGTGAGCTTACACATGCTGCCGCGCCATGGCAGACACCAGCCCCCACTACACGGAATCGCCCGCACCACCACCACCTCCCCCCCCCCTCAAAACCAACCACACCCCAAACACACCACCGCCCGTGCATGCCTACCCACCTGGTACACAAAGTAGCCCACATGTTCGGGGCTGAGCTGCTGTGGGCTGCGTATGATCTGGTGCAGATCTGTGTCCATCAGCTCATACACCAGGTACACATCCTGGCAAATATTGGAAGGAATCATTCACGCACACATGTCAGTCAACGCCTGCGAACGTCAGTTTGGTTCAATTGAAAGTGGCAGAATGCATGCGAGTCACACCAAGCAATCCTGCCACACAATCAGCTATGTAAGCACCAGCATGGGTTGTGGAGATGCATCCAAGGGGCCACCACAGCAAATTGTCACCCTGTCAGACGGAGCTGTTCAACACTGGCTTAGTATAACGGGGCGCTGCATAGGCCTGCAAACGAACCTGGTAGCATCCTGGTATCCTATTTGTTACACTGGTGGCTGTGTTACACTCAACCCTTACAGTACAGTACAGTACAGTACATCAGTTGGGGACAGGGCCTTACCTTGTAGGCAGCTGCTGAAGGGCTGGGGGGCGGCAGCAGGTCACGCAGCCCTATCACATTTTCGTGCCGCAGGTGGCTGAGCAGTTTGACCTCACGCAGCATGCGCTTGGCATCAACGGGGCTCTCAAAGCAGCCGCTGATCTTCTTTATTGCCACCTTCTCATTGCTCTCACTGTCGCGGGCGGAGCTGGGGGCACCCAGGGGGAGGAGGAGTCCAGGAGGGGGCAAGGGGTAAAAGAGGTGGTAGCGTCAGCATGCGAGGGCATGAGGATGCCCTGCTTGTTGGTCTGCTGCAGCGGTGCTGGAATATTCAGACAGGCTGAGCACATCAGTGTACTAGTAACCCGCAAGAGGAATGCAAGTTGGGACAAGAAGCCACTGCTGGTTGCCACATGCACTATGGCACAATTTGATGCCCCCTAGCAACTATGCCGTTGCATGCCTGCAGAAGGCACAACAAGTGCATATCGTGCATGGGTCCGGCTGCTAATCTGTCTACACAGCTGGAAGCCAGCCCAAGCATTGGCGGTCTGACAAAGCACTCCAAAGCCCGAGCTGCTGCAAAGGGCTGGCTCACCAGACAACGCCATAGGCACCCTTGCCGATGGCTTTGAGCGGTAGGTACTTGCTGGGGCACTCGAACAAGCTGCCCAGCACCTGCAGGTATCAGCAGAGGCTTGCCATCAAGCTGCTGCTGGTGCGTGGGTGGAGGGAGGGGGTACCTGCTGCCGCTTTGATGTTCAAGCCCTGCCAAGCACAGAATTCAACTTGATGGAAGCATGGTCCAACATGACGTAAAGATGCTCACCACAAACTGGTGGTACGTAACGCAGCTGGTGCCCTTGCTGTCTCCTGTGCCCTGCTGCTGCTGCTGACCCTTGCCGAGGTGCAGGCGCTCCAGCTTCTGCTGCTGGTCTGCTATACTCATTGTTTCCTATGACGTTTAGGCATATGCTTTTGCTCTCGCTGCCAGCCCTTGCCCAGGGGGCAGCTGCTGTGATGCTGTACTACTGTTGTGTGATAGGGGCAACACTGCACACCAGCTGGTGTTCTCACCAGAGACAAAAGATATTCTCTCAAACTGGTTTACAACGTTGATTCGACGTGAAAGGCTGAGGGGCCTTGTTTGCGATTTTGCTTCAACGAAATCAGTCGTTCAGGAACACGGACAACTCAGGCAGAGCCGATGAATGCCAAAAGTGATTTTTGCCTTGATTTGCTGCTCGTTTGGGTGACCTAACTCTGTGGCTGTGGGTTCGTTTGAACAACCTTGACAAAACCTTGGGCGCTTGCCAAGGTTGAGTTTCCGTCTTGGAAGGCATTGAAGGTGAGTTCTCTGCGCCGCATTGCAGTGTAGGGCACCAGGATCCAGCACTCAGTCCAAAGGTCAGGAAAACACACCGAACCGACGTCGACCGTCTTACAACGGACGCATTGGACAGTTTCTCTGTGCCTACCAGCTCACGACGTAGGCCCAGCGTCGTTCGTTCACCCAACCCACAACAGGCCCACACAACAGCAGGACAGCAGATGCACCCACCAGCAGCATGCAGAGTGTCTGGACTACAACCTTGATGCACCTTGAGCATGCAACACGCACAACAACAGTCCCCTGGGACTGCCTGGCAGGTATGCAAGGGCGGTTACAAGCCCCCACATGAATTGTTACTTGCTGTTCTCGCTGTCAGGCGACTCCCTCCTTCTGTTTGATCCACCTGTTTGCCATGTTTGATCCCCAGGCACTTCCTGGTGCAGCAGACCCCTGGTCAGATCCTAACAGCCGTCCAGCCCACCCACACACCAGGACTGTCAGCACCAACATGACAGTTCACATGCACCACCCACAGCATCACGCCAGCACGCCACCCCCAGCAGCAACACCACAGCAGTTTGCAGCCCAGAGCATGCAGCAGGGAGCATGCCTTGCCACCCTGCAAGCCCCGGGTCGCAGCTTCCACCACTCACAGAACAGCGCAGGCTACCACAGCAGCAGCCCGCACAGCGCCCATCCAGCAGCTTGGGATCACGCAGGACAGCAGCACCCTCTTGGCCCCGGCATGCCTCAGTACCTGCCACCACTCCACCGCAGCAGCAGCGCCCAGCAACTCAACCCAGCAGCAGCAGCAGCAGGTGGTGGGGGTTACAACCCCATGTATGGCCAGTACGGTCACCCTGACAGTGGTGCAGCAGAGATGCAGGGGCTGGGCAGGGTAGCCACCAGGGCAGCAGCTGGAGTAGCTGAGCAGGCTTATGCACAGCAGCAAGCAGCCCTACAGGCCCTGCAGGTAGGAGGCTCAAGGTGGAGAAGGGGGCATTGCTACTGCTGGGTCCGGATGTCCGGAGTTCTTGAAACTCTTCAGATCATCAGGTCACATGCTCATGCTGCAACACACCCAAAGTGCTGAAGGTTTGTGCCACGGCCCTCCTCTACATTTATGTACTCAATATCAACCACATATGCAAAGCACATATCGTGTACAAGGAGTTCAGAAGTGTTAGTGCACCATTGCTGTCCCTCTGCAGGCTGGCTACCAGGGTGCACCAGGGCCTATGATGGCCCTCACAAGGCAAGCTGCCAATGATGATGATGGTAACTATGAAGATGAGGAAGAGGAGGAGGATGACAGCGGCAGTGGGGGGTCAGAAGACGAGGACGACCAGTCTGTCAGCAGCAGCAGGAGGGGCAGGGTGAGCTGTGATGACATCAGTAGCTGCAGACCATACTGTATCATACTGTGGTGCAAAAGACAGTTACAGCTGTTGTCTGGAATGGGCAGACTGTTAGGTCTCGAAAGTCATTGGTCACATCAAAGAGACTGGGGGTACGTCGAGCAATAGGCCCTATGGGCACCCTCACGAGCCCTTGGCTTGCTGGCTAGTGCCGAGGTTGGACCCTTGTGCCGAGGTTGGAACCTGCACTGTACTGTACTGTACATCAGCCACCCTGCGAAAACACCCTGCCACTGCCCTGACGCTAATCTGCGTCGCTTACCGCTGTGTTCCCTGTGTCTCACCGCAGAGGGCCGGGAGGGCTGGCGGGCGCAGGCCCTCAGCGCGGGCGACCACCACTAGGGGCAGGCGAGCCGCGCCAGCAGCTGCTGCAGCTGGCGGTGGTGGCGGTGGCAGGACTGGGGTGAACAAGTGGAGCCTTGAGGAGCACAACAAGCTGGCAGAGGTGGGTGCTCCTTGACTTTGGTATTGGTATCGGGCACTGTTTGTGTTGCTGTTACTGTTGCTGTGCCGCTTGAAATGCTCTTTACCAAGCGCATGTTTGATCATGACTCATGAGTGGCGTTCAATTTGGTCGTGCTTCAAAATAGGTCCAAGCGCCATGGGGACGAAGGTACCTAGTGACCACCTTTTGGCCAGGCCACATTGCAACGGAACACATGGTGGCTACCATCACACCTGCGCTGTCTACAGATTCCTGGGAGCCTTCTGAAGGGCAGTGGTCAGCGTTGATCAAAGCGTATCAAGGCTGTCATGTCAAGGCTGTCATGTCAACCAATCAAATGCGCTGGGTCAGCACTCAAGTGCTGTGCTGTTGTTGTGCTGCGCCGTATCCCAGGTTGTGGCCAGGTCAGGCAACAGCAAGAAGTGGTGTGAGATTGCCAAGCACCTGCCCGGCCGCACCGGCAAGCAGTGCAGGGAGAGATACGTCAACCACATGAAGTGAGTGCCACACTGCACAGTATAGTCTGCATCTCCAGAATCCCACAGGCTACGAATGGTGTGCCGCAACGGGCTGATTGCCTGCTGACCTTGTATATGTTGCGGGATACTTGGCGGGCGCGTCCACTTCGCGGTCATTTGCGCAAGTCCACACGGCGAGTATCCCCCTCCATATGCCAACAACTGCGATTTTGACATTACTACTTGCTACTCCACACCATATCATACCATATCATACCAGACCACTGCACACCAATCCCCCCCCCCCGCTCCTGGCCTGTCCCCTGCAGTCCTGATGCCAAGAAGGGTGCGTGGGAGGTGTCTGAGGAGCTGACCCTGTGCCAGTGGCACAGCATACTGGGCAGCCACTGGGCACGCATCACCAAGAAGCTGGACGGACGCACTGAGAATGCCGTCAAGAACCACTGGAACGCAGCATTCAGGAGCAAGGTGAGGGGGGCGGCAGAGCAGGGGACAAGCAAGGCAAGAGGGTTGAAGGGGGCAGGTGGCAACACAGCATTACAATCGGTGTTTGCACGCTTACTGCTTAGAGTCCGACAGCACTGTCCATTGTGATCATATGCGGGATGGGCGAGGTAGGCCCTCTCAAAGCCAGTTTGGCGTGTGTTGCTCCTCTACATGTGTGACCTCTTTATCTTTTGAGGCTGAAGGCACAGCTCGACTGACTGGCTGAAAGGGCGGCGTTGGTGTGCATGCATCTGTGTGTGAACACTGATGTGGACTTGGGCTATATTCTCGTCATCCACTCAATGAGCACATGCGCCAGTATGCTCCGCGTCTGTCTGTCGTCTGCCTGTTTGTGTCCGTGTGTGCAAAGCGCCCAGCCCGTGCTCCACCACACCCCCTCTACCAGTACATGACCTTCGTCCCCCAACATTCACGCCACCACCCGCTACCCCTCTGTTCTTGTGCATGCAGAGCGACCAGCCTGTGGGGTGCCGCACCTTTTGCCTCAATCGTCGCTGTGTCAACCCCACCACTCTGTTTTCCTGCGTGCAGAGCGCCCAACCCGTTCGCCGTTGCACCTCTCTGAACGACTGTACAACCCACTCGCTGCCGCATCATTCCAACTTACCATGCGCTACCCCTGTGTTGTTCTGCGTGCAGAGCGCCCAGCCTGTGCGTCGCCGCACCCCTCTCAACCTGTACGTGCAGTACCTGCGTGCCTCACCCACCCACCCAGCCAGTGGTGAGGACTGCACCTCAGCCCTCATCAAGATGCTGGAGGACCTCAAGGGGGAGCACCCTGACGAGGTGTCACGCACCGCACGCGCAGCAGCAGCGATCGCAGGTGAGCAGGCCACTTCTCAAACGTACTGAAGGGATGCGAAGCATGATTGCCTCTTGATCTAGGGTTCAGGGTTTGGATGAGACTTACCCAAGGAAGCGTCACGCACCGCACGCGCAACAGCAGCGATCGCAGGTGAGCAGGCCACTTTTTTTGGCAGGATGTCAAGTCATATTCATACTTTCAGGGTTGAGGTTTTCCTTACCCCATGAGGTGTCACACACAGCACAACAAGCAGCAGCGATCGCAGGTGAGCAGGCAAGTTGCTTGGTTCTTGGGCCTGGAATGGGAAGAGATTTAAAACCATGTCCCCTATTTTTAGGGTTTATGGTTTGCCTTGCCCTGACGAGGTGTCACGCACCGCACGCGCAGCAGCAGCGATTGCAGGTGCGAGGCCAGAACCAACTTCAAGTTGAAGCTGCTGGCTGCTTCGTGGTGTCCCTGATTGTAGTCCATACGCACTTGAAGTTTGTACCTTCGAATTCGCTGTGTGTCCCATTACACAACGTCAGGGGCTTGCTCCTTGTGGTTGCCTAACCCCTCACTTCTTTGCCCTCACGCGCAGGTGCCAAGGCCAACCGCCAAGCCTTCTCCCATGCTGGTGGCATGCCCCAGGCGGCTCCCCCACAGCTGCCGCCGCAGCTGCCGCCGGCTATGCTGTCAGCCGCACCACCCACTGTCGCCGCTGCATTAGGCTTTGCAGCCATTGATGCAGCAGCACGAGGCAACGGAGAGGTGCACCCTGCTGATGTGCTGGCACTACAGGACCAGCAGCAGCAGCAGATGCTGCTGCAGATGCCTGCTGCCAGTGGTGCCCCGGTTTGGGGCGGAGACCCTGCAGCTGCAGCTTGGCAGGAGCAGCAGCCTGATGCAGCAGCAGCGGCGGCGGCTGCAGGAACTGCTACTGCTGCTGCGAGAGTGATGACAGAGCAGCTGGGTCCTGCTGCTGATGATATGGATGTGTCACGGCCAGAAGAAGACGCTTCCACTGCCGCTGCTGCTGCTGCTGCTGGCGGCAGTGATGCAGCCGCCGCTGCTGCGGCCGCTGCTGCTGCTGGCAGCAGTGGTGCAGCCGCCGCTGCTGCTGCTGCTCTCAACGGTGATGATGAACCAACACACAAGCGAGCCAGGCACAGCCTAGGCAGTGGAGACAGCAGCAGCAGCCCACCAAACATTGATGCTGCAGCAGCAGCAGCAGCTGGGGAGGCACCTGCTGCAGACGCACCTGCTGCTGCAGCAGCAGCAGGGCATGCAGTGCCTGACAGCCCCCACATCAGCCCACACCTGCCCTCAAGTAACTCCACCACCACTGGCAGTGGCAGGCAGCAGCAGCAACAGCAGCAGCAACAGCAGCAGCAGGTCCCTCCACTGAGTGCACCTCCCTTCAATGGCTCTGCATTGATGCAGGACATGCATGCAGGTGCCGCCGCCGCTGCTGCTGCAGCTGCTGCTACTTCTCAAGCCTTCATGCACAGCCCTCACCAGCAGCAGCAGCAGCAGTTGAGCTGGCTGGCAGCCAGCACGCCTCCTGGGCCCCCTGCTGCTGCTGCTGCTGCTGGGCCCTATGGCACTGGTGCCCTTGAGCCCTATGGTGCTCCTGCCCCTGGTCCCTCCCCAGCCCTGTATGCTCATGCTGCAGCGCTAGCTAGGGAGGCTCACATGTCAGTAGCAACAGGAGCAACCAAGCTGCTGCAGGACTTAGACATAAGGGCCTTCCTGCCTCAGGGCAACCCTAGGAACCCCTTCCACCAGCAACCGCCGCAGCAGCAGCAGCAGCAGCCGGTGGGGCCGCTGCACAGGCATTTGTCAGGGGGTCCCATGGCGGGCTGGCCTGGTAACAATCTTCATCACCAGCAGCAGCAGCAGCAGCACTTCCTGCCGCCCAACTACCACCTGCACAGGAACACAACAGCGCCAGCTCGCCTGTGGCACCAGCAGCAGCAGCAGCAGCTGCAGCCGCCGCAGCAGCAGCAGCGGCGGCGTGAAGATTCTCGACTGATGAACAGCTATGACAGCTTCCAAGCCATGATGGCTGCAGTTGTGTCAGAAGCCGCCACTAGCCCCACCTCTGCTGCCATTGCTGCTGGCCCAACCTCTGCTCCTGCTGCTGCTGTGGGGGCAGCGGCCTTTGGGGTGACTTCCACAGGAGGGGGTGACTTCCACACACACCAGCAGCTCATATACAGCAGCAGCACCCAGCAGCAGCAGCAGATGCAGATCCCGCAGGGCCCTCTGTTCCGCAGCAAGTCAGAGCGCATTGTTACTAGCCACTGGGCCGGGAAGCATCAGGGTGCCACAGCGGGTATGCCGTACACACCGCAGGCCCCCTGCAACAGCAGCAGCAGCAGCAGCATGGTCTGCCGTCTTCAGGCCTTGCTGCTCCTGCTGGGTTTACTTCAGGGTTGCCGTTGCCAGGTGGTGCTGCGTATGTTGATGATGGTTTGGGTGGTGGTGGGGTGGTGGGGTCTATGGATTTTGAGGCAGGGGGGCCGAGCAGGAATGTGGAATGTGGGCTGGAGGGGGGTAGCAGCATGCCGCTGCTGCTGCCTGGCTATCCAGTGGATGAAGTGGAAGAGGCCTTTGGGGGACGATCTCACAGGTGCGGGTGTGCTGCTGCAGCTCAGGATGACTAATCACGTAGATGACTCATCCTTTGGAAGTTTTTGAATATCGAAAGAGGTATGGGAACCCCTGACAGCATGTTACAGCGCTTACATGCAAGTGGTACAATACTTTCCGACCTCTTGGATAATTTCATACAGTATCGAGCCCTCAGTATGCTGGCTGACATGTGTGTTGCTGTGCTCCTTACCAACCCTTTATCTAATACAACAAGCACAGTAGCAAGCCCTCGATCTGCTTGCTAACATGCGTGTTGCTGCTCTGCTCCCCACCAACCCAATCACACAGGGGCTCAGTCTGGACCAGCAGCAGCAGCTGCAGCTAGACACTGAGACTGCCCTGTTTGTGCAGCAGCAGTTGGGAGGAGGGGCCGACACTGATGGGCAGGCAGCAAGAGACGGTGACGATGCAGTAGGGGTGGAGATGGCAGGGGAGCAGTTCACTCTGGCAGGGGGCGGTCAAGAGGATGGTGGTCAGGGGGGTGGTGAGTCGACTGCTGGGGAAGTGCTGGTAGGACCAGCTTATGGTGGTCAGGAGGGTGTTGGAGGTGCTGCTGCTGCTGGGGGCAGCAGCATGGTTGGTGAGGGGTTGGGTGGTGCAGGTGGTGCAGCGAAAGGTGGCTTGATGGTGCCTGCAGTACTTGAGGAGGGGTCGGCAGCACCGGCAGCAGCAGCAGCAGCTGAGGGTCAGCATGAGCCTGTGTTGGCAGAGGGTGGGGGTATGGCAGGAGGGGTGCAGGGGGATGCAGAAGGGGTGGTGCAGGCGACAGGTGCTGCAGGTGACAACACTGCAGCAGCGGCAGCAGCAGGAGAAGGAGACGCAGGGGAGGGTGGAAGTGCTGCTGCCTGTGCTGCACCCCTTGATGCAGCAGTCAAAGTTGAGAGTAACACAGAGGCAGGGCTGGAGCAGACTGGGGTTGCTGCTGGTAGCGGTGATGGTGGTGTTGCGGCTCCAGCAGCAGCAGGAACAGCAGCAGCAGCAGGAGGAGGAGGAGGTAGTGTGGGTGATATGGAGGCAGCAGTGTTGGGTGGCCGGCAGCGCACAGCACCCTCCATGCTTGAGACGCTGCTAAGCAGCAACTGAACTGACCAGCACAGTTCGGCGTGCAGGGAGGCACAGATCCTGTGTCGTTGTTTCCCTGAGCAGGAGGCGCTGGGGTGCAGGGTTTGAGGTGCAGCCCGGAAGTCTACACCCCAGACACAGGCCTACGCCGTCCTCAAGCCCCGGCAGCAGGTGCATGAAGCATATGCTTGCATCTTGGACGGGTGTGTTTGTTGGTTGAAGGCTTTGGTGCTGTTGAGCTTGCCGAGTGACTGGCACCTGGCCCAGAAGGTGCTGGGGTCGCCAGCTGGCACTTGCTGCACTTACATGGTGTGCTATCTATCACGGCAGGCAGCTGCATCTGCAGTCATGCTGCTGCAGTGCCAGTTGCTTGCTTGCAGTGCAGTGCAATGGGCAGGGTGGTGTTGCCCAGCTGCGTTGGCGGCACCAGTGTTAGCTGCACCGTGGTTTCAGTGTTCTCTAGGCTCAGTTTGGGTTTTGTTGGGGGGCAAACTTTCATTGGCTGGAAAGTCATACTACTGCCAGGCAAATCCCATTGCCGGTTCCTGAGGCAATGCCAGTGTGAGAAATGCCCCTTCCGCATTTGCGTTATGTTACTGCCCCAGCCACAGTGTTCTGGTGCTTGGCGCACATTGGGCGCATGGTGTGCTTTGCTGTAGTTTTGCTGTGCTGTGCTGGCAGTACATTGCAGTGCCAACAGCCTTGGGGTTGTTGCATTGCCTCACAGCTGTCTTGACGGCGTCCTCATGCTTGTGTGTGTCAAGGGGTTTGTGGCTGTCATCTTGCATCAGCTGCGTGTTGAGTTGTGTGAGGGACGCTTACAGCGAATGAGTTGCTATGCTAGCAGTGTCTGGTGGCGCATGGGCTCTCTTTTGCAAAGTGGGGCCTGTTGGATCAAGCAATTGGTCTTATTTCCTGCTGATGCACATGGCGTATGCCTCTGTTACGTATTTGGCTATTGCTGCAATTGTTGAGCACATGTGCTGCGTTTACTTATGTGACGGACGTAGACTGGTACTTACGGTTGCACAGGACCTCCTTTCTATGTACACTCAAGTACGCGTGGCTATTGATGGCATGCTACAGCTGCCGCCATAGCCAACTCGTGTTAGGGTGGCATGTAGTGCTGCGTGATAAGTAGGGTTTGGTGCAGCTGGGCGGTGTTTTTGTCTGCTGTCTGCCACATGAGTGCATGGCCCAAGTGCGATGCTCAACGCTGCTGCATGCATGTGCACGTGTGTGACAGCAGCCTCTGCTGACTGGCAGGGACGACAGCTTCTGTTGTTGCTTCAAATCGCTTGGGAATGTGCTTTTTTTCTGCCGTTGTCATCGTTGTCTAGGCTGTTGCCTAGATTGCGCTGCCCAGCTGCTTGCAGTTCGCACTGCTGTGGTGCTCAGTGTGGGCAAGCTGATGGTCGCTCAGCTCTGCTGTTGAGGTGCGTGCAAGACTGTGCTGATGAGCGGCAGTTAGCAGTGCCTGACTGGCTGCGGTTTTATGATCTGTCTGTGGGACTGTTGAGCTTTGGTCCGCCTGCAGCACTAGCCCCCCCCCCCCCCGGTCCTGGATAACCGCAGTGCCACACGGCTCTGAGTTCCACCAGGGGGGTGCCTCCGTGTTTCAAGGAGCACCACTCCTCTTGTGCTACTGTGCGCTCACCGTCGTGCTGCATGCTCGAGTATGTAGCTTACATCTGCTGCCCCGTGGTAGAATTTGCCTCGGTGCAAGCTGGTCGGCCTTGGTGTGGCCAGGGCTTCTTGTGCATGCACAGCTGTAAGTACAGGGTATGTGGGCGCAGGAGGAGCTCCCTTGCTGTTTGTTGGAGTCTGTGTTTACGGTTGGTGATTTTCAGTGGTGACGCGGCTCGTTGTCATCCACAGCATGGCAAGGAGTCTGCCTCTCATGCTGCGCTGGCGGTGACCGCCAACAGGGGAGGAGCGTGGCTGTGATGGTGTGTGCAGTGCACATCGTGATGCACATCCATGTGCAACACCAACACGATATCGCTGCACAGTAGTTTGCCTCAGGCTGCTGCCTTTCCTGGGGCCGTCATGGCCCCATCAGGTGGCATGACGCCATTGCATGGGCACATACCCTTGTCAGTCAAGTCACTGACTTGAGCGGCAAAATAGCTCAGCACAGGCGTTGTGCTGTCAGTGTGAACAGGACTGAATCAGCAGGATGGCGGGCAGTTGACGTGAAGGAGTTGGCGGTTGTTTGATTGGTGAGGTGTTGCGCGCTGATGTTTGATTTGTGGTGCATGCAGTGCTGAAATTTCATTGGTGGGGCGTCAAGCAGGGCTGTTTGTGTATGGTGTCAGGGGAGCAAAGAGCTTGCAGCAGTGGCTAAGCCACCGCAGCACCTGTGTGCCAGATCGCCACAAAGCTGACTTGAGCGATGGTGCAGGAGAGCACTCGTAACGATTACCCATCTGCCGGAAGTCTCTTTCCAGCTGCATGCACCCTGTGATAGTATACCATTTCATCACGCCTGCATTTGTTATCTTACATATCCGTGCCTATGTGGCTGCACGGCGTCGGTCCCACTGTGTGGGCTTCTTGTTGGCAAGCTGGACAACCCTTGACATTGCAAGTCGCTGGTATGTACAGTGTGCTGGTTGGTGCTTTCTGCTGCGAATAAGGCGCCTGTGTTTGCACCATGCATTGCACGGTGCATTGCCCTGTGCTTGTGTGACTTGGTGCCTGCTGGGCTGGGCGAGTGTTGTAACGATGGTATTGGCGCTCGTGCAGTGTTGCGCATGCATGCTGCACCCAAACCTGCACATCAAAATATGGATGGCTTGCTGCTCGCGCCCCTCCTTTCTGCATTCCTCGACGAAAAGGATGATCATGTAGCTGACTAGGTAGGTAGGTCTTGTCTTGTGTGCTGCCGCGGGCAAGCCGGCCGAGTCGCCAGGCAACCCGAGCAGCATCGCGCGCAAGTAATGCAAGTGGGACGAGTGCGCGCTGTAATGTTGTCACGCAACACAGGAGAGGGTTCAAAGGCGAGGGCGGCTCAAATCTACGAGAAGCGGGGTGGTTACATGACGCGGTCATAACTCGTCAAATGACGTCACGGCCATTCATCGAGGAAGGGGGTTATGATACCTTGCCTCCCCTCATACTTCTCGGTCAGAAACGAAGTAATAACACTCACAGACAGCACAGTAAACCGACAAAGCCAACAGCTCGAAGGTCACCATGGTGAAGACAGTAGAGCTCAAGCCACCCCAGGTGTGCATTCCAGCCTTGAGCAGCATCGCAACAGGCTTGCAGCATGCTGTTGGGCAGCAGCAGATGCTCTATGCTGCCCATGGCCTGTCATCATGACACTAGTAGTGCACATGGCCCAGCTCTGCAGCAGAGCTGCTCATGATGTCGTGCTCAGCAGACATGCTGTCTGCATTCCGGTCGTAGCGCTGCATGGACCAATCCCACGTGCTATCTGCATTCTGCAGGAGATTGTGGACGCCATCCAAGCAAGTGAAGATGGCAGCACAGCACCACCAGATGCAGAGGTGAGGTGTGACGAAGTGGTGTGCCTTCAACATTTGCAACAGGCAGGCACGCGCCTCGTAGCACATGCACTGGCAAAGCAGGGTTGTTTGTGTTGTTTGCATGCATGTAACCTAATGGGCCTCAGATATGGTTTGCATGCATGTAACCTAATGGGCCTCAGAGATGGTTTGCATGCATGTAACCTAATGGGCCTCAGAGATGGTTTGCATGCATGTAACCTAATGGGCCTCAGAGATGGTTTGCATGCATGTAACCTAATGGGCCTCAGATATGGTTTGCATGCATGTAACCTAATGGGCCTCAGAGATGTATGCAACTCCTCTGACGCCACCAACCCCGACACCAACAGGCGCGCCGCAGTTGCTGCTCCCAAAATGCAATGCAAGCAGAGGGCAACAGTGGCTGAAAAGTCAACGTACCTGCGCACTTGGGGTTGCGTGCTGTGCTTCCCAGTTGCCCTCACATGCCGTGCTTTGCTTCTTCCTGTCCTCGCCCCTCACCTTTGTACCAGGTGCTTCAAGGCACAGGTGCCACGCGTGTGATTGCCAACAAGCTGGAGCACGAGGAGCAGCAGAAGCCCTCAGAGCTGCCTGACGAGCTGCGCCATGGTGACGACCACGGGGCCAACCCACCAGGACCCATGAGCTCAGAGGACAAGCACGTGAGTCAAGCATAACCCCAGCTGCTGTGTCGCAACAATGCACTTGCCTCCAGGGCACTGCCAGCTGGTCCCATCAGCTCCTGCGTGTTGTGCATTGCTACCGCGGGGCCAACACAACAGGACCCGTGAGCTCAGTGGACCAGCACGTGAGGGAAACGTACTGTTGGTTGCTGTACTGCAACAAAGCACTTGCCCTCACGGGCTGCCAGCTGCCAGCTGTTTGCATAATGCAGCTGCACACTGCTTCCCAAGCTCTCCAGGGTGTTACAGCTTCACACCACACAGCAGCTGCAGACTGCATTGCTGCTTTACAGCGCACTGCCTTTACTCTGTTGAAGTGAAGTGAAGCTGCAGCTGCACATTCCTGGTGTAGATTGCTGGGTTTGGCTGCGCAGTGCCATCTACGGGGCTGTACTGTCACAGGCCACCCTGTGCTCATGTCGCGGGTGTCCCAACAGCTGACGGCCCTGCCCTTTTTCATGCTCTGTGTAATGTTCTGCTGTGCAGCTCAAGTTCCTAGCATCCCAGTCCCAGCAGAAGGCAGAGCAGTACGACCGCACCCACCCAGGTAAGCAGCAGGGCCACTAGGCTGCCCTTGTTGTGTCACACGTTGGGCTTATGTAACATTTGTGTAATGTAACATGTGGGGCTGCATTGGGGACACGGCTCATGCAGTGCATGGGACCTATGACCTGTGCAGCCTGCACTGCACTGAATGCGCGTGCCCACGCCTTTGCCGCCAAGGTGTGTCAGGCTGGTGACTGTGTGACAGCTGACCATCAGATGACCGTCTGGCGGATCGCTGAATGCATCCTGCTAGGTCCAGCTTGCACGTGCAGATGGCTACAACTACAGCGCCACTCACAGCCCCGACGCTGACTGTAGCAACTCATGGTGAATCTGTCGTGGTGCGCTGTTGCACTTTGCCCCAGGTGCTGGCAACGCGGGACGTGGTGACCAGGCCATCAGCTCAGCACAGGGCATCAGCAGGAACGCTAAGTGAGTAGCTCAGAAGCATGTCACGCCACTACTGTCTGCTGCTGACGCCATGGTACCATCAAATGGGCAGTACACGGCACTGAGATGTGAAAACCAGGCAGAGCTGCTGGCCAGTGCCTGCAGCATGCAGCTGGTGCAAATTTGGGGCAGTACTATCGTGTACGCTACTGCCCCTGCTGATCTGGCACGGCATATAGTATATGCTGCCAGCATCCGCTGTCGATTTTCATAGAGTCCAAGTTGCCCTGGCTTGCCTTTTGGATAGCTGTGCTTGCTTACTGCACTGCTTGACTTGCGTTGACAGTTTGGAAGGCTCATCTGCATTTTGCTGTATGGAGGCTCCGATGCAGGCCACTCATCGAGTGCAGGCCATTCATTGGCTCCATGGCAACAGGGTTTTGCTTATGATGTTGCTGACCAGTGCCTCGTCTCATGTACGCCACTGCTCTTGATGCAAACAACGCTATGACTTGTTCTTGGCTGCTTGTCTGCGCATTTTCTCTGCTGTCCACAGGGGGGAGCAGGGCGCTCACAGGAACCACTGAAGAAGTTGCTGCCGTGGTGCCCCCGTCACTGCACCGTGCTGACAGCGGCTGTCACACTGGCACAAGTTGCAAGCTGCCCCATGGCTGTCGGCTGAATTCGTCTATTTGATTTAAAGTATGGTGCATTGCAGCCAGGCTGGACGCGCAGCCAGTTGATGTGGCTTGCAAACCACCCTGTTGTGTACAGCAGGGGTTGTGTGGGTGCAGCTTACAGTTGGCAGCATAAGTGCCACGCTGTTTTCACCATTGGTGGTACTGATTAGTGCTCTTCAGCGGTCTATCAGGAGGCGGCAAGAGTGGTGTGAATTAAAGTTGGCAGTGCCGGGGGATGGGTTCCATGTTGTAGGCACAGGTTGTGTGATGTGTGAAGCTGAGTTGCTTTGGGTGTGAGCTATGCAAGTCGAGATGGAAGTCTTGAAAGTCGTGATGTAACTGCCATACATGCTGTCCGCTACTGCAGCGACCAATTGGGTGGCTGGAAGTTCAGTGGCTGATGTTGATTCTGTATCTGAAATAATCTTGGGACATTTGAGCACTCTCCACTCTCTTAGATTTTGTCACAGCTGTGACCTTAGCCTTTTGAAGCTCTCTCCAGCTGCTACTGGTGATGTGACCAAACTTGCCCAAGCAAGTGCAATGCACGCTATACATATCATGCATATCTCAAATCTCTTCATAGGCGTGTCCACTGCTCATGAACAGCTCAATGGAGATCTGCATTGACGTCTAGACAGCGTCTGCGCGCTGCCAGCTGAGGGGCTGTGCACACCCCTGGCATGACATGTGCGCTGCTTTACTGCGTGAATCTCGGGCTAATATTTTAAAAGTGTCAGCTGCAGTGAATGATGTACGTAACTGATGCATTCACCAGATTCATGACCCCCAGCAGCATCCAAGATCAGTCCAGCCATGGCACCTCTGCAGCTGCACGATGGTGCGAGACCAGGGTATGCATCTCACATATGTACCGACCACGAGCGTGAAAAGTGGTGGCTACATCGTCGCATACACGCCAGTCACACTGTACAGTGTGTTACTTTACCCAGGGCTCAAGGTCAGGATTTAACACAGCAACATTTATGTAGGCGCTTGTTATCTCCAAGAGTACAACCAAAACATTGTCCTCGCCTTTTGCGTCAACCCGAAACCAACTCTACTGTATTCCGAAGCTCTTTGTCCGCTACAAGTTTCCCGGCAGTTTCGGCATTAGCAGTTCCAGGCAGATTCTTTGACTCACCTTCAGGGCAGGCTTTGAAGATGCTTCCTGCTTACAATTCGGGGTCCAGCCTGCTCACGGCTCGGCGGAATGTCGGTGAGCATCCTTGGATTGTTTCACCACAACACTGTGCTCGTTGTAACAAGCAGCCAGCGCACTGTTTGGTTTTTTGTTTCGTAAGCACTGCGATGTGGCATGCTGCGATACACAGCTTGCACAGTCCTGCTGCTCTGTGCACATCCTATGATGTAGCTACCTGTCCTCCAGCTCATGGCCGCTGTCTATCACTCAACGATGCACCGTCAACGCACTGAAATGAGAAAAACAATACAGTAGCCGTCTCCTTTGCCGCTGTTCAGATGCCTGACTGCAAGGAGTCTTACTGTGTCTCTCTGCTGCTGCAGGTGTTGCATCCAGCAGTAGACCGCTTGGCCCTCCTGTGGTGCCCCAACGCCACACATACCGGCGCAGCAGACTCGCAGAGGTCTCAAATGTGAGTTTGTGTGCGTGTTTATGTGCTGCAGCACTAGTTGTCGTAAACTTGCACAGCTGGGTACAAACAGCATGACTAAGGGCCTGCAACCCCCAAACAGCAGCTGCAACACTCGGACACAGCCATGCTGCTGTCAATGAGCCGATACTATTGTTTCAAAACGTTGATGCCGCACGGAGAAGCCTTGAACACCAAAGAAGCCTTATTCCCGGGGTATCTTGCAGTGCACAGCAGAAGCATATTCCATCTTTTGTCTCAACCCACCTCAATCCTTGCACTTCAAGCAAAGTTTGCTCACATACTGTTCTGCAACCCACCAAACTCCCACCCCTTGTCCCTCTTTGTACACAGGCGGCATCTGCAGCCACAATCATCTATCCTGACAGCACAATCACCATCACCCGGCCCCAGCCCCCACCACAGTCCACCAGCAGCAGCAATGGCAGCAGCAGCAACATTGGTGATACTGCCAGCAGCAGCACAGTCACATACAATATGTGCAGGGCCAAGGGCAGTGGGTGTGTTGCCTTCATCCCGATCGTCAGCACCCCAAGCGCTTGCAGCAGCAGCAGCGCTGATGGTATCAGCAGCGCCCCAGCTCCTGCCACAAGCAACAGCGCCAGCAGCAGCAATGCTGACACACAGACTGCCAGCAGAGCACAGCCTACCCTTAGCAGCACCTGCAGCAGCTCCAGCAGCGACGGCAGCAGCTCCAGCAGCGGTGACACATACATTGCCAGCAGCACCCCTGCTTCTGCCTCCATCAGCACCCACAGCAGCGCTCTCAGCTGCAGCTCCAGCAGCAGCAGCAGCGGCGGCGAGCAGGTCATTCCAGTGACTGTTGCACAGCTGCCAAGCCTGCTAGAGCAGTTTGGGGCTGAGAACCTCAACGTGAGGTACACGCCCCTGCGGTTCACAGCGCGCCCTGACCCCAAGAGCAAGGTTATGTGCTGCTACACGTCAGTGCAGCACTATGGCAGCAGTGTGGAGCTTCAGGTGGACTTTGATGGAGGGGTCGACTTCAGGAAGCATGTGCGGGAGATGCAGCAACAGGCAGAGTCACCGGTAAGTACGGCACAGTGGTGCCTGGGAGAGGGGTCACCAACTGGAGGTGGTGCAGTGTGCAGAAGCACCAGTGGGCGTAGTGGGGTGGGGGTGGGGACATTATTACGTTAAGGGGCCACTTGATTAGACCACAGACGCACGTGCAAATGTTTACGCATGTGCGTGGTTGCACCCACGTGCACCCATATACACACGCTCCTGCAGTGGATCCCACCGGCCGGCATGCTCGTGCATGTATGCATGCGGCATGCAAGCACACCCACTCACGCATGCTGATGCACACATGTGAATGCACACATCCCTACCACCCACACCTGCTGTACTTAACGCTTGCCTGTTTCTCTGTGCCTATGTCTTGCTTCTGTGTAGGATTACGCTGCAGCGATGCGCCATCGTGCTGCTGCCGACCGTCGCCGCACGGCCCGTGTCATTCTTGCAAAGCGTGATGCCATCGCACTTCGTCAGGCTGCTGCCGCTGCTGCTGCCACGGCCCAGAAAAGCAGCATGTGCAGCACCCTCATTGCACCACAGCAGGAGCAGCAGCAGCAGGGGCACGGTGCAGCTGCTGCACATACAGCTTCCAAGTCAAGCAGCAGCCCTGCCAGCAGCCACAGCAGCGGCACGGTTGGTGCTGCAGCAGCAGCTGCCACCACACCCAAGGCAGCCGCAGTCACTGCAGCCGCTGGAGCAGCTGCTGCTGGCGCAGACACGGCAGCCAACCTAGCACCAGCAGGCGGGGCGCTGAATACAGCGGGAAGCACAACCGTTGTGCTAGCGGTTGGCAGCACTGCATCCAACATCGTCCCCTTCCGCAGCAGCAGCAGTAGAAGCAGCAGCAGCACCCCTGCCGGCAGCATCACCAGCAGCAGGCCAGTGCGCAGGATGAGGGGCACTGCATCGCATGCACAGCGTGCCGAGCAGATTGCAGCACTGGTTGCGGCCGCTCACGCCAAGAGCAGCAGCAGCAGCCTGGTTTCCGCCAGCAGCGGCAGCGTGGCAGCCTAGCCAACCAGCACACGCAGCAAGGCCGCTGCTGCTGCAGCAGCAGCAGCACCTGGCGCTCCAGGTGGTACAGGCGCAGCAGCAGAAGCAGCCATCACACTCAGGCTGATGTGTGTAGCTTTCACGCAGTTTGCTCACCGGACATGACGATCCCTTTCGCGGCGCCGTTCAGTGGTACTGTTAGGCAGGCCTGAAGGGGGCTGAGGGGTTTGCTGCTGTGGCACACTTACCAGCAGCATCCGGAGCTTTGGATGACCATGCGAGCTGCCAGACAGGCTGTCACGAGGTTGCACTCCGGACATGACGATCCCTTCTGCGGCGCCGTTCAGTGGTACTGCTTGGCAGGCCTGAAGGGGTTGAAGGGTTTGCTGCTGTGACATACCCAGCAGCATCCGGAGTGTGGGGTACCCATGCGAGCTGTCGCATATGCATGTGAGCTTCGTCCTGGTGGCCCCGCCTGAGGTGGTGATAGCTTTTTTAACAGCGTCAGTGTGTGCATGTGTGTGTCTTTGTTGTTGCTTGGCCGCCAAGTGTGTGTGTGTGTGTGTGTCTTTGTTGTTGCTTTGGCAGTGTGAGAGCAACGATTAGCTGCAGCACGGAAACGTTGTGAGCACTTTGTGTCCATGTGGCACGTTGATAGTGAGCGGGGGGCCCTGGGCAAGCAGGCCTGCTATGTGCCCCGAGGGCAGTGTCGAGTGATTCTGATTGGCATACAACCCATGCTGACTTGGGAGCAATTATGGTGGACTATGGGTGTCCGCATCTTGAGGGGTAGGGAGTGCGCATTGGTATGTCTTTGAGTCCCAGTAAGCATAGGGGGTCTGTGTGATTCTCTGTGATTTGAGATTCAGTCTGCGCTGCAGCTGGGGCAGTGACAAATGACTGTGGTGCTGTGATGTGTTGGCTGCAGTACAGAATTGCTTGCATGCCTTTGTGATCTACGTGTTGTTGTCAGTCGTAGTTCTGCATGTCCTTGTGTGTGCACCATGCATGTTTCATAGGCCCGGTTCACCTTTGAACTTGCTGATTGTTTTGCTTTATTCCTTTTCAATTTCTTGAGGGGCACCACAATTGATTCCTTGTAACAACTGCACTGCTGCCAGGACCATGGGTTTCCGGAGGATGCAGATGCCAGCCATGTAGCGAGTCTGCCTCCTTCTGATCAACCCCTCTTGCAAGCTTTGCATGTGGATGCCAACGGGTGTTGCCAGTGTCATCATCCCACGCTGTCAGCACTCTCACTCAGTTGGCCTTATATGCTGCAAGGCATGCATGTCATGTGTCAGTTGCTCTGGTATTGTTCCTTGTAGTGCTTTGTGTTGTACCTCAGCAGGCTGCAGCTGTTCTTGTCGCCGTTTCACAGCTGAGTGGTTGCAAGAATGCACAGGTGTCATGGATTGACTGTTGGAGCTGTGTCACAGCTGTCACCTGACAGTGCACCTGCAGTAGTACAGACCTTGGAAGGCCGTCTGTTCAGTCACTGAGTGAGGGGCTGATCACACCCTCTGCCCGCTACTGTGTAGTACGGACTAGTCTGAGTTAACAGTTCTTGCAAACTGCGTGCGTTACATCCAGACTTCTAAGTAATGGCAGCAGTACAACATGCCCTCCTTTGGGAGCTCCCCTCTGATCATCTGGGAGGTTCATGCATGGCCACTTGTACTGTACTAGTACAGTACTGTACAGTCTGAACATCCGGTACAAGGAGTCTGGTGGAAAGCACGCCAATACCGGAATATGATAAGATTTAGCAGGTCAGGTGATGTAGCTGATCTTTTCTCCTGTAAAAGCCTGGTTTACTTTATGACCTCAACCGTCGAAACCAACACCTAAACTTGTGCCTGTCAGAACCGTTTTCGCAGGACACTATCAGCACACACGTGAGTGGGCATACTGCACTTTCGACATTTGACCACTCTCATATCAGCAAAGCAACGCTGCTGAAGAGCCACTCCGCTCCAGAATTGGCCCTGTCCCTTTCCATGCCCAGACGCCAGCATATCCCTTAAAATGCTGGCTTAAGAAAGGTCAAAACGTGGTACAGGAGCAGGACAGCACGAGCGCATTCCCGCATGATGTCGGTAATTACTGTGCTGGCGGTGATGGTGAGAGGCCCTTTCACGGCATAGCCGTTCCAGTGCTGTTCATCAAGTTGCTAAGTGCGGTACTTTATATATGTGCAATGTGCTGCAGGTCTTCACCGCTGGGTTCATCAACACCGCCACAGCAGCAGACAGCTGTGACAGGTACACAGACAGCACTCAAAAGTCCCTCTGCACCCAGCTGCTTGCCAAGCTGCAGCAGAACGTCCCAATTCAAGGAATGTCGTCAGAGCACCAGGCCAGCATGCAGTACTCGTACAACAACAGGCACGGGCATGAGGAACAGCGTGAGCCCTGGTACAACCATGGCCCTGCAGAGGACAGACCCAGCTACGTATACCGCAGGCATCATGAGGAGCACCACTACAGACATGCTGAGGATGAAGCGCCCTACGGCTACCAGGATTCCTCCCAAAATGGTCTCCTGAGCCCCTACCCCCATGGACCCCACCATCCTCCCACTCTCAGCATTCCCCTTTACACTGCTGTCGACAACTTCATGGCCGTATTCCTGACACCCAAGGCCAGCAGTGTCAACAAGACAGGGCGGCTGACACAGGACGACTTTGACAACTGGAGAAAGCAACTGAGAACTTATCAATGATGAGAATCACTGTTACTCTGCTATGCTGTGGCACAGCATGGGTTAGGCATAGCATGGGCGTAGTTGGCAGAAAGGGTTTGGGGGGGTTGGGGGGGGGGGGGGGGCGAGCAGCTGCAGCCCCAAGAGCAGCTGTAGCAGCCGTGCTGATGAATGTCGCATGCATGCATATTGGTCTTGTCATTCAGAGGGTGTCACCGTGGGGCAGTGAATGCAGGCACCGAGTGCTGCAGCAGCAACTGCAGGCCTGCACCCCTGCATGCACACAGAGATGGCGCCATCTGTGATTGAATCAGTGTCCCCCGGCAAGCGCTTCCTATGTTGCTACTGCTACGGCTGACTATCCACCATTGCAAACACACTTGCGCAGGCGTCGTCCTGCAGAATGGTTTCAAGGTCAGCGATTTGAACATCACGGACGTTTATGGGGGCATCACTCCCAAGAGCCTGCGAGTTTTCCGGGTAGGTGATGTTGCTTCAAACACCTGTTTGTGTGGCGTGCCATGCAGTGACTTGTTGTGCGCGGTGCACAGCCGACCTGGAATACACAAGAGAGTCTTCGTTGCGAGTGATTGCATCCAGCTGGTGTGATCTACACCACTTCTTCTGACACTGCTAAAGAGCCCAAAACTTTGTTGGGAGCTGGAGCGGCTCAACAGTGGGGTTTTCCACAGTCAGCCCAACCCGGGGTCCCATGCTCAGCTTTGACTAGCAAACAGCGTAAGCTTCCCCATGCAGCCGTCAGCACCTCGCTGTGTGCCATGCAGTCCTGACTGACTGATGCCATTGTTCTTGCAGGACTTTGAGTGCCAAGCTCCTGTCACTTTTGACATTGAAGGGCCACTTACAAATCCCACATCACTGATCGTGCGTTGTAATATGGTGCGTGGTGATGTCAGCAGCTGTGATTTCAACTGCTTACACTGTTCCTGGCAGGGGAAAACCCGCCAGAAATTGATAGTACAGCAAATAGCAGAGACACACTGCATGCACCACGCAGCTTTACCATATCAGCTGAGGCTTCTACAAGGCGTGCATCCTTGCATGGTTGCCTTCCTTGTCAATCCTGCAATCACTAGTTCAACTTCATGCACTCTCGCAGGTACCCCTTGGTCAGGCACAGATCAGTGCTGGCGCACAATTTCCCTGGAACCAGGCCCTGGAGCAACCCTGGCACATCACAGTCCCAAACCCCACGCAGCTGTCCTACTTTGTCACCCCTCCCGAGGAGTTTTATTATTACCTTGTGACTGTGGGAAGCATGGAGTCACCGGTCGCCTTTGCTGGTAGCATTGTGCAACTGGTGCACACAACCCTGCTGGGAGAACCCTCAGAGTATGCCTTCAGAGTTTCAGCGACTGACTTTGACAATCAGTTCGACAAGGGAGCAAATCCCGTTCAGGGACCCTGTGACAGGCTCACAGGCGCAGCACAGCTGCGCTGCCAGCAACTGCACCGGCAGCTGCCACAGCACCCGGGCGGCCGAGTGGGCCCTTCCAACAACCGTGCTACCCTCACAGCCAGTGCTCCGACCCCTGCTGCCGGTGCTGCTGCGATCCTGTTCACCAACGAGGGAGCTGCACCGCAACACGTCTTCGGTCGTCGTCATGATGACATATATCACCACGACCTGATGCGTCCAACCGTGACGATGCTCCAACCGGTCAGAGCATCTCGCTGATCCCGCAGACATCCACAACGATGCGTATCGATCTGACTGCACTCGACGACGCCATCAGCGCAACAGGCAACCTCACACAAGCAAACTTCGCCGAGGATTCCTGTGAGTTGCACTACCTCATGCTCTGTACGGAAGTGTGACAGCGGCTGCGTACAGATCGTTGTCTTTGTGCGTTGTTGACCGCGAGATTTTGTGGAGCCTGCTGGCGTGCTTGTGCTTGCCACATAGGAAGGCAAACCTGTACAACAGTACTGTTGTCACTAGTGACCCCCCCTCCTTGTTCAAGTGTGACCCTTACCTTCATGCCACAATGCGCTTTGCCGTCGCTGCTGCTCACGCTGCTGCCCAGCTGTCACCATCGTGCGCGAAGTGTCCCTCAGTGATACATTCCAGGGCGCGGGCGATACTGGTATATATGTTGCTCAGGTACTTTGCTCAGGGCTTACTTCAGGCATGCTGGCGCAACAAGTGCTACTAGCACGTGCACTAGCACTGAAGCACTGATCAGGCTTCAGGCACATATTGCAGGGCTCGCTGCTATGATGCCCACATGGTATGTCCGACATATACTGAGTATAGCAGCTGCATGGGCGAACATGGCAGCCACCTCACTTCAGTGCTCATGACCTGATCAGTTTTGCATCAACAACGCAGTTCAAAGGGTGGTATCCTTTTAACTGTGAAATTGTGTCTGTGCTTTGCTTGTGTGCTGCAGATATTTGGGTGTGTCGGTCCTGTCAAGTACTTCTTTTCTGGACCTGTTGGTGATCCCGACCCGTTCGTGGACTACGTCCGTGTCCAGTGCACACAGGCGAGGCGGACGGACAGCAGCGCTTGCACACATCATGACCGGTGCTTTTGAGCACCCGCTTTGCACTGACTGCTTGGCTGTGGTAGGAGGTGGCCCTGCTGCTTGCTGCTGGCCTTGACTGCATGTATGGTGAACGCTGACTGTGTGAGTCACACAGTGCACACCGCAGTGCCGCGGCGGTAAAGGGGTTCAACAAGTTTACTTAACTTTAAGTTGTCCTAACCTCTGCTGCGTCTTTCTGTAAACTGGATCTGCAGGAGGCTCAGTTGACAACCATCCTTGTTGGCCCCAAGGTTCCTTGGAAGCAAACTGAGGAGAAGGCTAACCAAATTCAGCTTTCACCGCCTTCAGTGGTGTACTACAACGCAGCAGCCCTTAATGAGCAAGACAAAGTTTGGCTAGCACAGGTTGGAAGTTTGAGGACGACACCGCCGCTCTCTCACAGGCAGCATTCAGGACTTCCTGATTGAAGCCCTGGCTGGCCAGCCCTCAGAGTTCGACCTTGACGCTTATGTACACCAATTCCGAATTCCCACGGTGGCACCATGCCAGCAGTGCGAGGAGTGCCAGGTGCCCGAGGAAAAGAAAGTGTAGGATTGGGGGTTTGCTGTCCCAACTCCTTGGGTGTCCTCCCACTGGCTGTGATGGCAGGGGCACTGCTCCACAGATGATCTGCCAGATCAAAGTGTGAGGTATGCTGGGATGCCAGTGGCAGAAGCATCCTGCAAGCAGTGATGTGATGGCAGAAGCATCCTCGTCGCAAGTAGCATTTGGTCGCCGTGAGTTGGCGACTGGACAGGCGCAGGTGGTTTCCGCTGGTCGCATGAACTCCCAGTTGCTTGTGATTTGAGATGTGTTTGGGTGGGACAGGAGCTTCAAATCACATCAAAGTTACACCTGTAGCTATGAAGCTCAAGAGCTTATGCCATAGCGATAGCATAGCTTATGCAGCAGCATCTGATGGCTGCTGTCATGGCTGTCTGCCGACTCTGTGTGTGTCACACAAGGGCAGGGGTGGCAGCCAACCAACATGGTGAGAACATGGCTACATGATGCTGCCTTGCCATTCCCATTTCCTTTTGCGTGCGCGCCTGTGCACGGTGATTATATTGCACACATGCCAGGCGGTCATGCCTGTATGAGGCCTCTCCAATGGGCATTTGCGCATCAGGTCGGTGCTGTTGTTGTGTGCTTATACTTTAAAGAGCGCTTACCCATCTGGTTCAGCGCCATGGCTGACCGTTTGGGGGTGCTTGTGGTGTAGTGCTGTTGCGTTGGCTTACTCAAGTTCTGTGATGCTGGTTGTCAAACGTCTGAGTCAGAAAGGCAGTGTCCAGCACTGCTGCAAACCAGCAACGCATGCAATGGTGCCGCCTGCTGGCGTCTTTTGTGTTGTTTGCTGTACTCTGCTTGAAGCATACTTATGACTACCATGCTGGCCACTGGCAGCTTGAGACGCCGCATGGCACAGTCCATCAAGAGCTGTCAAACTGTTGCCTGGCAAAGGCAACCAATGCCGCAAATATGTACTCAAGACATGTTCCTATGTGTTGGCAATTTTCTGGCTTGATTGCTGTGCCACAAGCCTGCTGTTGCATGGACTGTGCTTGATAGTGTGCTGGGGTGTGATGGCTGTCGTGCGCAATTAGCTGTCCCTACCGAGGAACATACACTGCACGGCAGTATTGAGCAGGGGTGAACCCTGACATAGGGTTTGTAGTAGTTATGATTGAATTGTGGTGCCCTTCATGTCAACACATTAGCAAGAGTGTCAGGCTGGTGTCACACAATCAGCATCCCTGAGTCCCTCACGTGTTCAAAATGCTGCGTTTGAAGCCTCAAGTCAAAACCAAGATTACCACAGATACATCGTTGCTTGCACTGACACTATCACTGTTACTGTCACATGTTTCTGGCCGTGCCAAAAAACCCCATAGAGAGCCAACGGGCTCCTGGTACCAGTGTTGTAAAACGCATCAGAGTGATACAAGACATGTGGTGCTGCTGCCCGCACCATGGTAGGAGAACTCATCAACCCAATCACTGCATGCTGCCTGCAGGATGCTAAAATTCAGACACACAAACCCCACCAGCAGCATACAATACAACCAGCAACTCTGTGCTGCCAACAACAGTCAGCCCCTTGGGAACAAACCGCAACTCACCGGGGTAGCTCATACAAATTTTGCACCAATGTTCAACAACACACTGTGCAAACTGTACATCTACAGCGGTGGTTGATACATCGAGAAAGCAATATTGTCAAATGAACACTTCTGCACTTGCCTGGCCTTTGGTTGGCCACATTGGCAACTGGCCAGGCTGCAGTTGGCCAAACTCCCCTCACATCTTGCAACACATGCACAGCCAAGGCATTTTCTCCTACACACGGCCGTCCCATATGTTCTTGTCCCACTGCTCGCCCTGCAGCTGCTGTAGCAAGGCCCTGACTTGTTGAGGAGGGTTGAGCCCAAACTTCTCTGCTCGCTGCCACCTGCACATGAAGGGGTGGAGCAACAGCACAAGGGGGTCCTGCATCATCCGTTGCATACAGACCTACAACCGCCAGCAATCTTTGTACAGGATGGAGAGGAGAAGGCTGCGTCTGGGGAGTCAGCATCATGCTTGTGACACTGACATGTGTCGGACATGTGACACACTACTTTCTTGTATCTGGCACCATGCGCACACCGCCTCTTCAAGAATGCCCTACGAAGAGTAGTCAACTGTCATGACTATCACGCAGCATGTGATCAGATGTAGCCAAGCTGTGCACAAACGACCTGAAGGAGACATGCTGCCGACACCTGCTGTCACGCCCACTGCCGTTGCTTGCGCACCTTTCAAGCCGTGTCATGCCAGCGCATGGCCCGTATCTCGTATCAAGATCGAATTGCCTGAGTACACGCTCCTCTGCAGTTATGTCACCTGCATGACCAACAGCAGGAACACACACGGACACATTGTACAGGGGGCAGCAGCAGCAGCAACACATATGCTCAAACACAGGCTTCGGCACCTGGAACAGACTGCTTGAGGTCCCCCACTGCCTGCCAAGCAAGCTATGAGTTAGGCATGATCCCATGCTATCATGCACCAGTGCAGTGTGATTGACTAGCAGTGCTGCTTGCCCACATCTCTGTATGAGATACTGTAGCTGAGAGCTCTGTTGCTGATACCCCAAGTGTAGCACTGGCGTGCGTGCTGGAACATAATCCATCGCGTAATTTATTGCATGAAGGTTTCAGAAATATATTATCAAAACTAGGCAGTGCAGAGCATACTGCAGGGTATGCAGGGCTGTTTGTGGCACTCACTGTCTGTGGCGCCATCAGGAGTGACACCAGCGGGCAGCTCTGTGCTGCTGCCTTTGCCAAGGTCCCTCTTTCCACTGCTGCTGCGCTCTACACCTGTTTTGCGCTGCCTGAAGCTTTCTGTAATTCTCCCACTCATGCTGGCTGACGCACCTGCTGCTGTGCTATCTGATGTGGCAGAGAAGGTACCCACAGAGCTGAATCAGCCACGAAAAGTCGCTTTTGGAAGCACGTAGCAAGTCCAGGTTGCCGACCACCACCGCAAATGCCAGGTGCGCTAGCTACTGCGATAAGTGGCGAAACCGTTCATGACAAACGTGTCACTATGCAAGAACCGGATATGATGCCGCCATAACCTCCAGCGTTTAACTGTGTTTCACATATCACGCCTGGCACGGTTGCGGCAGCGGTTGAGCGCAGTCTACACACATTGCTGCTGCTGCTTCAACTCACATCAGCCGGGACAGCATTTGCTTGGCAGCTAGTAGCACACGGCACCTGTTGTGGTCCCTCTTGTCATCAAATAACGAAAATCAACGTCTCAGCCGGCAAATAAGTCAACAGCTATCCCCAACCCACCACCCATCCACCCTACTCGGGTGACCCCCACCCCCCATCCGCCCTAACCATGGGCACACCGGCAGCAGCAACAGCAGAAAAGACCACAGCCATGGATCTAGATGAATCTACTGATCCACTTCAGCACCAGCAGCCTGCTGCAGCACAGGCAGCTCCTGCGGCAGCCGCCAACGGTAACCCCAGCAATGACAGCACAGCCGATGACAGCGCAGCAGCCCCCAGCAGCAGTGCCGGCCAGCAGCAGCAGCAGCAGCAGCAGCAGGACTCTTCGGCTGATGCCGGGAGTGGGAAGCAGCAGCAGGAGCAGCAGGAGAAGAAGCAGGCCAAGCGCAAGGTGGCGATGCACTTTGCCTACCTAGGAGCAGGATACCATGTGAGCAGGGTTTGAGGAACCCTTCGTCCTGCCGTCTGGTTGCAGCGTAGCTGCGTGATCACGATATCACACTTATGTCAGGGTTTGAGCAGGGTAGTAGGCAACCCCAGCACTGTTCACCAGGCATGGCACCAACCTGACACAGCACAAATTCCACAAGTTGGCAGGTGGCATCCTCAGTATTTCGAGCTTCCCGATCTCTGCCCCCCCCCCCTCACCCTCCGCCACCCCGGTAACCAACTCCCAGCTTTTGCATGCCCCACCCACCCCACTCCCTGCCGTTCTTCCGAACTTTTGCAGGGCATGCAGCGCTTATTAAACTGCCCCACCATAGAGTCAGGGCTGGGGTCGGCTCTCACCCCTTTGTCGGAAGACTTCCCTCTTTCAAGTTACACCATTCATCACCTCCCCCCCCCCCCTTCCTCCCCCCCCCCCCCTTCCTGGCCACCGTGCTCCTCTCCCTGCCTGTGTGCCCCTCTCCCCCTTCCTCGGTGCGCCCCCCCCCCCCCCGCCCCTGCTTGCAGGGCATGCAGCGCAACCCCAACTGCCCCACCATAGAGTCAGAGTTGGAGGGGGCTCTGGTCAAGGCAGGAGCCATCTCGCCGGAGAATGCAGGCAGCTTCCACAAGGCAAGTGGGACAGCACAGTTGCACAGCAGCCACAAGCTGGGGGCGGGGGGGGGGGGGGGGGAGGCAGCTAAGCGGTGCATTTTAGAGCAGAGCGCAGGCAGCTTTTGCTGGCAAGTGGGACAGCACAGTGGCACAACAGACACAAACGGGGGGGGGGGGGGGGGAGGCAGCCCTGGGGGTGCAGTATCAATGAGGCAGCTGACGGCAGGCCGTGCTCGTCTAGATTAGGTGACAGCAACAGTAGCAGTAAAAACTTGTTATGGTCAGGTGCCCACCAACATGCTGAGCTGGACCAACCATCATAACCACTGTCAGGTTTGTGCCCCCCCCCCCCCCCCCCCCACACACACACACAGTTTGTGTGACAAAAAGAACACTCCCCTCCACAGCTTTTTGTGCTGCCCTGCCAACCTCCCCAATTCGTTCCCACTGGTTCTCCAGATTTACTGGAACAGGGCTGCCCTTACAGACCTTGACTTGCATCACATAACAGCAGCAGTAACATCTGTTCTGTTGTGGCTCCTGCCAACATGCTGAGGTAGACATGCCATGCTGACGGCGGCTGTGGCTGTCAGTCTCGTGCGCCCCCCCCCCCCCCCCCCCTCCCCCCCCTCCACACACCTTCAAAAAACTTACACTTCTGCCATTTTTCTTGACACTCCCCTGCTCCCGCACAACTCTTTTTGTTCCTACCGCACTCTCACCCTCTGCCCTACCCTTTTCACAGATCCACTGGAACAGGGCTGCCCGTACAGACAAGGGCGTGTCTGCCCTGTGCCAGGTTGTGAGTGCCAAGCTGATGATTGAACCCAAGGAAACATTTGCTGAGCGAGTCAACCAGCACCTGCCAGCACAGGTGAGCACTGGTGGCCTGCTATGGCCCTTTGAGGAACATGGAGTGTTCTGCTCTTTCAAGTCCTAGCCCCTCCCCCCGCTTGACCCCACCACTACCACTAGCAGCCACGCATGTGTGCATACTACTTTGCTATGTGTGCATAGTAGCCTAGTGTCTAGGCTGCAGGAGCAAGTCCTGGTTTGACTGCTCTCCTGCTGTGTCTGCCTACCACCCTTCTGCCCTCGTTCCTGCTGTGTCTGCCTACCACCCTTCTGCCCTCGTTCCTGCTGTGTCTGCCTACCACCCTTCTGCCCTCGTTCCTGCTGTGTCTGCCTACCACCCTTCTGCCCTCGTTCCTGCTGTGTCTGCCTACCACCCTTCTGCCCTCGTTCCTCCGCAGGTGCGCGTGTTTGGTGTCCAGCGAGCCACCGAGGGCTTCAACGCACGCAAGTTCTGCGACAGGCGCAAATACGAATACATCCTACCCTTCTCTTTCATGGCAGCAACTCCTGTTGACTGGTATCATTTTGCTCGCCTACTCCCCCCCCCCCCTCCCCCCCCCCCCCCCCCCACCCACCCACACGCGCGCGCGCCCCTATGTCCCGCAGGTGCGCGTGTTTGGTGTCCAGCGAGCCACCGAGGGCTTTGACGCGCGCAAATTCTGCGACAGGCGGAAATATGAATACATCCTACCCGCATGGGCCTTCGACCCCCAAGCAGCAGCCACCAGCCGCCACCACCAGCAGCAGCAGCAGCAGCAGCCGGTGAAAAAGGCAGAGAGGAAGAAGGTTGGCAGCAGTGCTGCCAGGCTGGCAGATGAAGCGGCAGCACTGCAGGCCATTGCTGCCGCTGTCCTGGCGGCTGACCTCACACAGCAGCCGCCGGCGGCTGCAGCCGCCGCTGCTGCTGCTGCCGCCGCTCCTGCTGCTGCTGCTGGTGTGGATGGCACTGCCGAGGCAAATGGCAGTGCCGGTACAGCAGCAGCAGCGGCAGCAGCGGCGGCGGTGGGGGGTGATGGTTCAGGTGGTGGTGCTGTTGACGCACCGGGGCGCCCCAGCAGCAGCAGCGGCGGCAGCGGTGGCGGCAGCGGTGGTGTGAAGCAGGATGCAGCAGCGGACGAGCTGGCCTCCACTAGCAAAGTGGGCAAGGATGTGCTGCACAGGCTCAGGTAAGGTGACTCATCTTAGATGACTCATTTTCGATGACTGATCTTAGATGAGTACTATGGCCTCCACCAGCATAATGGGCAAGGATGTGCTGCACAGACTCAGGTACACCACACACAACTATCAGGATTACCGAGTTGGTTGACAACGCCTTGATTACTAATCGCACCCATGGAAGCTTAGCATTGCACACACTCCCTGCACTCAGTGCAGTCGGACTATTCTGCTAGCGGACGACATCCAATGTTCCAACCATTCAGATGTGCCGCTGCTGCCACTGTTGTTGCTGCTGGATGATCCCACCTCTCATCTTACCTTGCATTTTGTGATCCAGATAGGGTGACAACTTGTCAACACACACCCCTGCCGATCCCCCCCTCTTCTTCCAATGTCTGCAGGCAGGACATAGCTGTGAGCCGTCAGCGGTATGTGTTTGGTGGGAGTCAGCTGCAGCGCCTCAACCAGCTGCTGGCGCAGTATGAGGGAACACACAACTACCACAACTTCACGGTGAGCCAGGGGGGGGCAGGGGGAGGGGAAAGGAGGGGGGTGCTGGCCTAGGTGTAAGAGTTGTGTTGGGGGGGGGGGGGGCTAGTGCAGAACGAGGGCACACACAGCTGCTACAACTTCACAGTGAGCGGGGGGAGGGGGGGTGCTGACATAGGTGCAGCAGGTGTGTTGAGGGTTGGGGGGGAGCTGCTGCTGCTGCTGGTCTTGCTGCTGCTGGGGGGAGCTGCTGGGGTCGGGAGCAGGGGGGCTTGTCCAAAGAAGGGCACCCACAATCTCACTCTGGAAGGGGGCGCAAGGGAGGGGTGGTAATGGTGGTGGTGTACATGTTTTGAACATGGACGCACAGCATTAGTGCATTTTACATGTTGATTGATCATGAGTTTCATGATACATAAGTAACACAGCTTACCTTGTCATGCTGTGCTGTGTGTGACATGGCTTGCGGCATACTCGCATCCTGGCCGTGCAGCCTGATCGTGCACATGAATTTTTTTTCCTTCCTTTTTTGTTTGGGTGTTACAGCCGAACGCTTCAATTTAAAAGGCCCTGCGATGGTGTCCCCTGCACAAGGGGTGCCGTGGGGTGGGTGTCACAACAGGTTGCCCCATCCTCCCGCTGGATCTTTTTATGGAGTGAATTCCCGGTTGCTTGGTCCCGCCCAATGTAACTGATCACTTCAAAAAAAAAAAGGCGTGGGCTGTGTCATGCTGTACTGTGTGTTTTGTGCAGATCCGCATCCTTGCCACGCAGCCTGAGGCGAGTCGCTACATCCTGAGCTTCCATGCTGAGCTGGTTGAGATTGAGGGGCAGCCCTGGGTGAGGCTGATGGTGGTGGGGCAGAGCTTCATGATGCACCAGATCAGGTGTGTGTGTTGGGGGGGGGGGGGGGAAACCCGGGGGGGGGGGACCAAGAAGTGGGACATGAGGAACTGTGTTGTGCTATGCTGCGGTGTGCCAAGTGGTGGGCGAGGCTGATGGTGGTGGGGCAGAGCTTCATGATGCACCAGATCAGGTGGGGGTGTGTGGGAGGGGGGGGGGGGGGGGTAGGCCCTGAAGGGGTGATCAAGTGTGGCCTTGACCCAGTGCTTCGTAATGGCAGTAGAACTGCCGAGTGCGCCTGCTGGTGGTGGGGCAGAACTTCATGATCCACCAGATCAGGTGCGTAGCAGTACAGTTGGCACCAAAGCAATCTGTATCCGGGTACATAATGTGGATCCACAACCACACTATGGACATATGGATGCCACATGGATGGTTTTCTGGGGCGGTTTTCAATATGTGGTTGCACAGCAGCTGAAGTGGTGACCTGGCGAACAGCTACTGTTGTGGGTTGCAGAGCTCTGCTCACCCAGCTACGCCTAGTGCTTGCTTGGGGCACTCGAGCGACTTGCTGACCACAGGTCCTTGGGAATACCACTACAGTAGTTTGGTTTTGAAACCACACAGCAGCATGTTGGGGGTGGTCGTCAGCAGCCCGTTTCAGCGCTGCTGCTTTTATGCCCTTTGTATGCCTGCGTTGTGGCCGTAACTGGCACAGGCTTTCTAGTGTCCTAGGTCACTGGTCGCCTGGTGGTGTCTTGCTCGTCTTGCACCAAGGTCGATTTGCAGCTTGCTGCATGCACAATGAACCTGGCCGGAAACACATGTAATGATGATGATGACAACCACACTAACCAAGGTGTGCAGAAGTAGCCATACCGAGTATGACGTCACTACAGGAACTTTTGTCAAACTTGCGAGCGCATCAAGGCAGCGGTAGATTGAAACAGACAGTATGGGTGGGTGCGGCTGATGGTGGTGGGGCAGAGCTTCATGATGCACCAGATCAGGGGGGGGGGGGGGGAGGGGCCCGGGGGGGGGGGGGCTGGAGGTCGGAGGGTAAAAAGATGTGGTGACATAGGAACAGTATTGATGGGTGTGGCTGGTGGAGGGGGGGAGATGGGCTGCACTGACATGGGCTGTGTTGTGCTGTGCCGTGCTTTGATGAGCATGCTGGTGTGCGACTATGTTAATGATTGGCCCTGGCCTCTGGCCATTGTGAGCACGGCTAGAGCTGTGAACACATGTGCTGCATCGTGCCGTGCCATTCTCGGCTGATGTGGGCTGTGCTGTGCTGTGGCGCGTCATGCAATGCTGTGCATGTGCAGGAAGATGGTTGGCACTGTGCTGGCCATCATGCGTGGTGTTGCCCCTGAGGAGTGCATCAGGCTGGCCCTGGACCCTGACAAGGACATTCACACACCCATGGCACCAGAGCTGGGACTGTTCCTGGTGAGATTTTGTTACTTCTATCCCTACCAATGCTTATGGCTCATGCAACACAATTCAATCAGCAGTTGGCATGCAGTACCAGTAGGGTGGCAGGGGAGGTGACTAGGTGGCAAGGACACACACACACACACACACCCATGGCCCCAGAGCTGGGACTGTTCCTGGTACGATAACCTCTCCATGCCCTTGGGCTGGCAGGTGGGATGGGGGATAGTCTAGACAAGCTAGACATGCACACCCCTCTGAGCCTCAACTTACGCCAGCGGCTCTCATAGGCGTATTTACTTACCTGCTAAGATGCTTCTACTTTGAAGTGTGCCAGCATGCACTCAAGGGCCTGCTGCGGTGCTGCTGGTGCTGTGTGTGTCTGTGTGTCAGGATGAGACGTACTATGATGCGTACAACAACCGCTTTGGCGAGCTGCACGGGCCCATCACCTTTGAGCCCTACAGGCAGGCAGCAACTGATTTCAAGCACACCATACTCTACAAACACATAGCAGGTGAACAGGGAGGGAGGCGGGAAAATGCCCTGAGCAGTGCTGGGCGTGCAGGGTGGGTCCCAGGTGGTTCATTGGCTGACAATTGGGTCGGGTTGCCTCGAGTTGAAGAGGATTTGAGTGAGGGTTGGTTCACTCAAATTGACTTGAAGAGAGTGAGAGAGTTCAGCCTGCTGTGGTGGTGTGACTACTGTCTGCCATGTGGGCGTCCCTGCTGTACTGCTGTGACGGCGGCTGCTGTCTGCTTTGTTGTTGTTGCTGGTGCATGCCGTGCTGTGGCTGCTGCTTCACGTGGTGATATTACTGAAATCTGCTGTGCTGTGTTTGCTTTCTGCCTGCTGTGCTGACTTGACGGTGTGCTGACTTCAGCGCTTGATGACAAGGAGTTGGTCAATGCACTGTGGCTCAGGGGCTGCACTGACACATGCTACAAGTAAGTGTCGTGAACTAGGGGGGGGGGTGAAGGTTGTTGTATTCTTTCGCATCCCTCGCAGCGTTGGTTTTGATGTATGCCAGGTGTTCAACCCAGCAGTCACCTCAGCTCACTCTCTCAATCAAGCACCATAAGTCAAGCAGCATAAGTAATCATGAGTCATGGCATGCTCACTTGCTCAATCAACCACTCACCCGCTCATGCTGTACGTTCTCACACTCAGTGACATCACTCACTACTCACTCTTTCAGTTATGCGCTGCTACATCACTCTTTCACCCTTCAGGTTCAGCAGGTGGGCTGAATACCCCAAGCTCCGCAACACAGCTGCCCGCCAGCAGCAGCAGCAGGAGCAGCAGGCCAATGGTCAAGAGCACAAGCGGAAGCAGCAGGAGGGTGGCGGCTCGCCAGGGGCTGGGGTGCAGCAGCAGTTGCAGCAGCAGCAGCCTGCCCTGAAGCAGCAGCGGCTGGAGAGGCCTGGCAAGCTGGCAGGAGCATCTGCTGCTATGGTGGTGGGCATGCAGGTGCGGTGCAGTGAAGGTATATACCGCATGTATATACTTTTGAGGATCACGGTTAGTTGGTAGGGGTTGGGGTTTTGGGGAGGGTCTTGGTTTTTGAGAAGGGTTCAGGCTTGCTGCGGGGGTGGCATGCCATTAAGGCGCAGCCATAGGGTGTTGCTGAAGGGTTTTTGCGGTTGTTGTTGAGCCTTTCAGTGTGGTGGGCACGCCAGTATGCCATCGTGTGGCTGGGACAAACAAATTTCATGGGTAGCACATGTGGAAAAAATATGTGTGTGACGTCATATGCAATTTCAGGGTTGCCACCGGCAGGCAGAGGGCTTAGAGGCATGTGTTGGTGTGCTAGTCCAAATTGTCTCGTGAGGTATGGCTTGTCACCCAAGGCTTGGTTTGTGTGAATGTTTCACAGGTGGGGCCACTGCACTTCAATCTCACTCAGACATTTACAACATATGCTTGTACGTGCCTGCACTGCTGGTGCTGCAGGAGACGTATGGCATGCGGCCCCACTCTGACACACAGCAGGCGGCTGAGTTCAGGAAAGAGCTGAAGGAGATGAGGGATGATTATGCTAAGGTGCAGCAGCAGCAGCAGCAGCAGCAGCCAGGCCAGCAACAACAGCAGCAGCCTCCATTGCTAGAGGTTGCAGAAGAGGAGCTGGAGTCGCTGTATGATTAATGCCCTTCAGGTCACATGGGACGCCCCATGTGCGGCCGGCAGGAGGCGTATGCTGTAATCATTGAATGTTTTGTGCTGGTGCTGCCAGATGCACTCATGCAGTACAACTAGTTGGCTCTGGCCGTCGAAGCTTGTGCTGCTTGCTTTGCCTGTGGGCTGGTGCAAAGTCACGCTGGCCAACTTGTTCATGATGTTTGTCGTGAAGTGCACACAGTATTCTGTGTATGCGCTGACTACGTTGTCAGTGTCTTGAATGACTGCCCAGGCACGCTGCAACGCACCAACATCCTGTGTTCGTCTTTACGCGTGTGCCACTACATTTCAAAACCACGTGTGCCCCGGCCCTCAGCCTGGTGCCAGCCAGTTTGGGCATTGTCACCAAGGTGCTGGTCAACTGGCAAGGAACATCAGTATGTGATGCACAAAGTGGCCTTCGCGTTTTGCGATGTGACGTCTTTGCAAGCGTGTGGCGTTGTAAGGCTGTGACCACTATGCAATTTTGCACTCCTTTGAGTTGCAGTGGCGGCAGCGCTACTACACCATGCCTTGGCCTTGTGTAATGGCAGAAACTGCTATGTCACACTGGCTGCACAAGGTACGTTGTCAAATCAAGCAGCACAAAGACACACCCTTGCAGTCAGTCACATGCATGTATCAACGCACTGTTGCTGACATTGAACATCAGCAAAAACCGTCATGACGACCCCCGTTGCTGCTGAGACAAAATGTTGATGCAGGCAGCCGCCGTACTTGGCGCTCGGGTTTCCTGTGCGGGCATTGCTGCCTCCTAACGCAAGCATACGAAACAAAGCATGCGAAACAAAAACAAACACAGCTGCCCATGCGGCAAGCCAGGACAGAGGTGACTGACAAATCTTCGACGAACACATTAGGCAACCACACAGCCACTACTGGCACTGTGCTGTATTTATGCCAATAGTCAGCACTCAGGCTGGCCTGTGCCAAACATGTCTACTGGCACTGGCAGCTGGCACATTCAAACCGCTCAACTCCCGACGGGAGAAATCTGCCTCAACCACTGGGCCAGTCAAGCATACTCAAAGCCAGCACACCCACGCACGCGAGAAAAACTCATGCAACCAGTCAACAAGTTGTGTCCCTCACGCACAGCGGCAGAACACAGTCATTTGACATGTCGGCAAAAGGTGTCCATGTAACATACGGGAAGAAAACACAGGGTGCAAGGACATCCATGCCCTCATCACATCTCCTGTGTGGGCATTGCTGCCTCCAACCAATCCGAAGCAAACGACAGCGGCCCATACTCCTGTGCAGCAAGCCAAGACAGCAGCCTGGGGAACAGCGGCCTGCCAAATGGGTGGTACGCAGCACGGCTGTAGAACCCTCCTGCCCTCATTGGCTTGAAGAACATTGGCGACGCCAACACCAGCACGCCCCACACCCACACATGCCCAAGCCCCTTCACCCACAGGGGATCGTAACCGCCATGCCTGATGACTAATATCTTGCCTGCTGTTGAGCCATGTGGCACATGCTCAGCACCAGCAGGACTAGTATCACCTCCAGAGGGCCTATGGCTGTGGCCATGCCTAGCTTCCAAGGCCCTCTGCAAGACAGGCACTATCACAAACGACGACCAGCTCTCCACCAACAGCGCTAGACAGTGTACACCAAAGAAGGCAAAGTAGCTGCTGGTGTAGCTGCCGAAAGCAGCGCTGTTCATGTAGGGGTGAGTGAGGGCGGTCATCCAAAAGGCTGCAACCATATAAAAGGCTGCAACCATAGGTGTGAGTGAGGGCGGTCATCCAAAAGGCTGCAACCATATGCAGCATGGCACGCAGTGCAGGGGGTGCTGCTGCTGGGAGCAATGTCAGCAGCTTGTCTACTGTAGGGTAGCCGAGGTGCTCAAAGTGAAAGCGGGAGAACTGCTGCCTCACTCCCCAGTAGTCCCTGAGGCTTGGAGCTGCCCAAGGGCGATGCAGGCAATGGCTACTACTACTAGTTGCGGCAACTGCCTGGCAAATGTCCTGGGTTCTGGAAAGGCGGTTGCGACAACATGCACCGACAGATGGATCCAAAGGTAGCCGATGTCTATGCCCATGACAAGGAGCACAAACGGGAAGCAACCGCACAAGCACAGACGCAGGTATGCGGCAGCTTTAGCCATTCCAACATGGCGGCCAGCTGCTGCGGCAGCAGCTGCATTGGTGCTGCCAAAGGCAGGTACGCTGCTAGTATCGGCATCACACCTCCCAGGGTTGATGGCACACAGGGTCCAAAAGATGACGTCATACAACAGGCACATGTTCAACAGGGTGCCTGCAGCCCTGAACACAACCCAGAACCACGGCCCTTCAGCAACAGGGCTGCCTGAAAGCGGGACGTGGCTGCTTTGAGCCCCTCCCTGGGGGTGGGCGTGTCTCTCTGACGGCTCGATTTCAGGTGATGCTTCTGCTCTTGCTGGTGCGGAAGCTTGTGGCGGGGAAGCAGCAGCTTGACGCTGCAGGGAGCATTGGTATTCCATATAGTACGTACTTTGCATTGCCCTTGCAGGCGCCATATGCTGAGTGCTGCAGATATGAGCTGAGTACCTCCAGCACGCTAAATTTGTCGGCAAGAGGCACTTTGAATGTCCAGTACAGCAGCGTCCATGCAACGCCGACAGAGGTGTACGCTTGGATAAGGCTGTGAAGGTTAGTCTCCGAGGCGTAAATTCGAGGAGTAATGGCAAGAGCAGCGCTGGCAATGAGCAGACCCACTGTGTACCTGTAAGGCACGAGACAATGGATGGTGAGACAAGGCCATGCGGTGCTAAAACAGCAGTCAAAAGCATGAAGCCTGATGCGCTCCTGTTCTGACCTTATGGGTCGCTGCTGTCTTTGATGCAGCTGCAGGAAGCTCCCCATCAGGTACAGGCAGACACCCAGGAACGCTGAAGAACAAACGGCAGAGAATGCGTGGTATACAGATGAGGACTCCATGACGAGACTTTGCAACGTCGACTGTCGACACCTTCCGACACGGTGGACAAGAAACTTCGATTAGTGGGGTAGTTGATGCAATTATAGCTTCTTTGGCAGGAAAGTTGACATTGGTGTGGTCGCGTTTGCTACGCCCACGTACACGTGGCCTTCGCCGGTCAATGTTTCTCAACAGCTCCGAAACAACGCGTTTCTTGCACATTCAACCACACCCTGAATGAACTTGCTGGCTGGCATTGCACACATCAATTGCAACTATTTCTTCTTGAGGGCGTTACACAGGCAGCTGTTGCATGCATAGCAAACGCACCTGGTACATGCCACACTGGCATCAACGAAGCCCCCAATCAGCCAGTCAACCCGCCATTCAACAAATCACTCAACATGTCATACTACTGGCCCCCGCAACAGTCCCATGGACTAACAGTTTTACAGACGAGCAAAGGAACAGACCAGTCATGTCCACACCAAGCGCAACACTGTCCCCGAATCGCAGCATCATACTGCACTGATCAACTTTGCTACAGCTGGAGCTTTTGACATCCACCCCTCTGTGTGCTCTCTGGCTACTCGAAAGCTGGCTACCCGAAAGCAGATGTGCCCTGCAGCCTGATGTCCGGATCGTAGCTGAATGTGATGTGCATGGTGCTGTTGGTGCGGCTGAGGATGGAGTAGGTGGGCTGCTCCACAACGTGCACCTGGCACTCAGGGGACTTCATGCCACTCAGCGACTGGGCAAAAAATGCCTTGACATAATGCTGCAACGGCAACATGGCAGTGCAACACCGTTTATGTCAGCTGGGGGAGCAAATGCCTGTGTTGACAATCAACATACACCAATTTGTTTCTACTGATGGATACTGCAGGTAAGCCTGACGATGTTGCTGCCCCAGCCTGCGGACGGCAACAGCCATGTAGGTTGAGTTCTGGTCGGGTACCTGATATGTCCCTGGACCTCTGCAGCTCACCTCGTGGAATGTGACGTACAAGCCATAGTCTGCAACATTCCTGGGGTTGTCCACAGGAGGGCTGAGCAGCAGCTTCTGCAGCCCCAGCAGGGCGTACATCATCTTGGCTGCCTGCTCACCCATCTCCTTGAGGTCTGCCATACACTGCATTGAAAAACCAGCAGCCGCATAGTATACATCAGTAGTGAAATTAAACCGTTTAATTTCACTGCTGCGGCAGCAACGCCTCAGGTAGAACCAGCTGATGGTAATGCATGCAGGCTTCATAAGTCAACAGAGATCCCTGGACAATGCACCCATGTTGGCAACATGCTGTTGCCTGACCGCTGGCCCGCTGTGAGATCGCTGCCTCTAGTGAAACCCCATTCTAGGCCAGGGTTGACCAGACACCGGGTGCGCAGCTGATCATGATGAGCCTGCTTGCCGTGCTTGTGCCCAGCTGCACGCAGCAGCTTTATCTTTGCCATGGCACAGATATCAGCTGCCAAGCCACCGCCACTACTGCTACTGCTAGTGCTGCACTGTCCTTGAGAAGTTGAAATTGCAGCCGACTGTCTCAGCATCTGGCAAGACCCTCAATCATGCATGCCATGCAGCAGCTGCCCTCTCCGAGAGAGAGTCTGCGCAAGGCCAACATGATGAGATTACATGGCGTAGGACACCATGTAGGTGACCAACCAGGCAGCTTGTCCCTTCAACCCATCCTTCCTTACCTCCGAGAGCATCCCCTCTGGTGTGCACAGCATGAAGTCAATGTGGCAGGCACCCTTCACACTTGTGACCCAGTTCATACTGCAGGGGGGTTGATGACAGTGGATTACAGGGAGCAGGGAGAGGCGAGGTAGGGAGGGGTTGAAGGTAGAGTTACAGGATGAAGGTGCCCTGCCCGCTGACATTGACAGACATGTGTTTGAATATGTGGTTTGCAAGCGCTACTAGTAGTGCTAGCTTGCTTCCGTGCCAAGACACTTTTTGCTGCTCCAGGGGTTGATCACAACATGTGTGTGCCGCCATGCATGCTGTGGGCTACAGTAGCACCTGTTGTTATGATGTACGCCCATCGCAGGCCGACAGCTACCTCCTGGAACGCGAGAGTACTGCAAGCCAGTACCAAAGCACCTGACAAATGCAAGCTGCTGAGCATAGTGCCACCAAGTTGGTGTTGCACATACAATGCACTGTATATGCACTTGGGCGTAGTACCTGTGCATGAAGTGCACGGTATCGCTGGGTGCGCTCACTGCCTGAGCCAGCTTGTGGAAGTCTGCAGGGTGCATGTAGTCGGGCACATTGGACCAGCTGATGGTGTAGGGCTCAAGGGAACGGATGGAGCTGATGGCACCAGTGTTGCCAAGCTGCACAGCCCCCAGGCGCACCTGCAGCGCAATAGCACACACGACACAACAGACCTTGAGGCTACCAGAGACGAGCACCTTGTGTGCGGCGATGCAGTCGTGTTGGTAGTGTGCAGAATTTGCTTAGTCACATGATGACAATCATATCATGTCAAGGGCACTGCATCCTGCATTGATGTTTGTTGCGCATGCGGGCGAGTTGTGGCTCGTATTGGGTGGCGTTCAAGGCTTTAATGGTTGCAGGTGGGTTGATGATGCCCCCATGAGCCCCTGGCTCCCTTGTGGGTTGAACGGCTTTGCTGTGCCAAATTTGGTATGCCAGTTTTACGTACTTATCTGTGACTGTAACTGACTGGATCACAAGCTGCGGCAATGTCTCCACCCAGCGCACCTCTGCCTTGACCAGGCCGACACGCAGCATGCCAGCAAGCAGGCGCGCCCTGCTGCGCAGCATCTGCACGCCCACCGCCACGATATCAGAGGCCGTTTGCACCTGCCAAGCCTTCATGAGAGTGTGAGATGGTAAGCACTGCAAGCCAGCAGCAAGCATGACACCAGCCGTCAAATACTTGCCTTCATTTTCATCAGGCTGCAATGCAAGCAAGTGCTTTGCCTGGTTGCACAGTTGCAGGAGCTTGCAGCCAGCGCTGACAGCAAATGCCAGCAACAGCACAATCGCAAAAGGATAGCATAAAACATCGAAACATTGTATGCGAACAGAATGTGATAATACCAGCTTCGCACCTGCAAGAAGCACTCATCAAAGGCGCGCTCTCCAAACTTGCGGGGCACCGAAAACATGACGACGCTCCCCGTGTCGCCCGGCCCCAGTGCGCGCACTTCCCCTGTCAGCGCCAGCTCAGTCAGCGCCAGACGGTCAGCCTTCTGCACAAAGTTGCTGATGTAGGCAAACGAGCTCTCTGCGTTGTCGAGCCAAGCACTGCGTGCTGCAGCTAGCGTCACCTGCTTCACCTGCCAGTCGCGCAGCAGGCCGAGCACGTCTGGAGCAACAAGAGCATCGGCGGAGGGGTGAGCTACCTGGCGCTGCTGCGGGGTTAGGCTGCTAAGGGTGCTGGCTGTTGTCAGGAGCTCTATTACGGCCTGCCTGAAGGCCTCCAGGGTTTTGTTGCTCCAGGTGGAAGAGTACCAGACCTGCAAGCACGCAGCACCAGAGGGATTGCCCAAACATTGAAGGGCCTGTGACGGCTGCTGATACCAAGACTGGCAAGTTATAATCAGGGACACACGCAACGTCATCACAATACTGTATGTACATGCTGGATGCAACTCATGTGCCCATCATTGCGCAGATGCATTCAGGCCAGCTGTGCTGATGCATTTGCCACAGCAGTACAATCCCGCCAACGGCCCAACATCTTCTTTGATGCATTTGCCACTGCGCTGAACAGTACACAACATCCGAATTCTGTTCGAGCAGACCGACTGGAACTGAAACAACGACTGGAATCAAAACCAGCCTCCCAAAAGCCGTGGGTTGAATGTATGCCAGGCAGCCCCACCTGCAGCACCTCGTCCAAAGCAGCGCCCTGCTCCACCATCTGCAGCAGCACCAGCGTCTTAGCCACACAGTAGGCAGACTGCTCATACCCCACCCAACGCAGAGGCTTCAGCCCAGCAGAGGCGATCAGATCCTGAACCTCCTGCAACCCCCTGCTGCCGCCAGCACCACTGCTGCTGCTAGGGCCACCGCTGCTGCTGCTGTTGCCGCTGTCAGCGGCACCCGGTGCCGCTGCAAGGTTGACCCCGTACAGCAGTGTGGTGGCGCAGTGTGCCCACAGCGGGTCACGTGCTGCCATAACCTCACAGGCTGCGGCCAGGCCTCCCAAGTCCACAAAGCCGATGGCAACGTGGGTGGTGCCTGGTTCCAGGATCTCAGTGCGGGAGGGAGCGTTCACAAAGCTCTGCCAGCCACCGCCATAGGCGTAGTTCTCTTTGCGGAAGCTGCGGATGCACCCACAGGCAAGCACAATGCAAACAAGCCACAGCAGTGGACAGAATACATGTGGGTCAGTTTGTGTCATCCGCGGCAAATGTCCGTTGCTGACATCACAGCGTCCTTTGTTGCCATCAGTGATCAGCACAGGCAAGTGGCGAAATTGCAAGCCGTCTATATGAATTGCCAAGTCTGCGGTCACCATTGCACAGCATTTGTACACCAACCTGTTCGTGCATAGTGCCTAGCCGGCTAGCCTGGGTTGTCGCTGCCGGTATCTGAGTGACATGTTGCCAACACTGTGCCAGCTACGTAGCTCTACTCGTGTATGTAGCTCTGTTCCATACACACTGGACCACTGGTTCTGCACGGCCAGCATTGCAGACACCCCTGCTCAACCCTGCGGCAACACACATGCCCGGCACACACCTGACATCTCCCAGCCCAGCTGTCAGCAGCCACTCAATCCTCTCTTTCTCCAGGCAGTAGAGCCTCTTGATCATGATCTCTGGTGTGACAGCCTCACTCTTCACCATCGCCAGCATGTACATGGGCAGGGCACGGGCAAGTTCGCAAGCCTCCCACAACACCCGGGATGCACGCTGCACATCAATCTGAGGGGGCCACCTGGGGACGTGGGCCGACAGCAGCAAAAGAGCACACAGAGCATGTGTAAGTGCCGTGCCAGTTGGGGAGGTTGAATTGACCAGGTCAGCAAGGCAGCTTTAGCATATGGCAGCAGGATGGCATGCGGTGAAATTAGACAACACACGAATATGTGAAATTTAAACTGAGCAATGGAGCAATCTTCAAGATGCGCCATGTTGGTCCCAGCTAGCGCGCAGGCTACAGGTATTGCGCACAAAATGAAGTCAGTAACAGAGTTGCTGCAATTTTCTTGCATGTTCAAGGCACTGCCTGTGCAGGCTGCACTGCAGTGCAACTCAGTTCCAGGCACGCAATGTTTGCTGCAACTGCCCACAATCCCTTTGCACCCTCACCTGCCGCCCTTGGCAAACTCCTCCAGCAGGTTTGGCACCCTCTCATCCACCCTGATCATCTCAAACAGGGCATCACTCATGCCCCTGCCCCTGCCCCGGCCCCGGCCGCTGCCCCTGCTGCTGCTGCCGCCCCGGCCTCCTCTCCCTCCCCTGCCTGCTGCCCTGCCACCCCTGTCAGGGCCCATCCTAGCTGCAAGCTCTGCTAGCTGGTTGACCATGGACACCTGCTCGACACTTGCTGTACCCCGCCTCTCAAACTCCTTCAACTCCCGCTCTGTCATGGGGGTTGCGGATGGTCGCCCACCACCACCACTGCTGCTGCTGCTGCTGCTGGCCTTTTTCTTCCCCTGCTTCTTTCCATTGCCAGTCTGAGGCTTGCTGCTGGTGGCAGCAGTGGCGCTGCTGCCGCTGCTGCTGCTTGCACCACTACTGCTGCCAGCGGTGTGTTGTGACGGCTGCAGCTGTGCTGCCGCGTGCATTTTCTGGCCCAATTGGTCTACTGCAGCAGCTGCGTGTATGCGCCGCAGCAGCTCTTGAAGATCCCTGGCACCGGGCAGCAGCTGCAGCCCCAACTCACACCACCCCTGGGCCCCAGGGAACGCATCCAGCTGCAGTAAGGCCACTGCTGCAGTATGGAAGCCCTCAGCACACTGCTTTGGAGTGAGCAGGGCAGCAGTGAGGCCGTCCATGAAGGCGTGCTGCTGGGAGTGCCTGCTAGGCTGCTGCAGCCATGCCTTAGCTCTGCTGCTCAGCAATCTAGAGATGGGGCCTAGGCAGGACTGAAGGCACGCTAGGGCAGCCTGGTAATGCTGCAGAGCTGTTGCGAAAGCCCCCTGCTTGAAGGCTGTGTTGCCGAGCTCCTTTTCCAAACCCGCTGCTGAGACGGCTGCAGCGCAGTCAGTCTGGCCACCACCGCTGCCGGCACCGGCGATGCTGCTGCTGCTGCCGGCGTTGTTGCTGCTGCTGCGGAAGCAGCTTGCCAGCGCATCGTCAAGCTTGTTGCTGTCATCAGAAACAGACAGCAGCTCACACACGACTTGCCACTCCCCGGCCTCTGCCACCCATCTCCTGCTGCTGCCGGCCTGGCTCCCTTTGCCCTTAGCAGCTGCAACATTGGTCAGGGCAGCCATGATCTGCGCCCTTGCTGCTGCTGTGGTGTTGCCTGTTAGACTCACACTGCCCTCCATCATGGCCGTGGCTGCGGCTGCCAGACGGCCTGCAAGCGCTGGGTCATTATCTGCTGTGACACCACCGCTGCTGCTGCTGCTCTTGCTGATTACACTAGTGAGGCCGCCACAGAGCTGATCCAGGGCGACAGCAACCCGGTAGTAGGCCTTGCTGCTCTTGTGGCTGCTCAACGCTGCAGCAGCAGTGGCGTACAGCAGCGCAGGGGGCCGTCGCAGCTGCAGGTGTGCAGCCGACAGGTTGAGCAGCACAGACAGCAGCATCTGGCACAGCTCTGCTTGCGGACTGGGCTGTGGTTGCTGGTGGTGCTGCTGCTGCTGCTGCTGCTGGAAGGCTAGCAGGGCCTTGTCGTAGCAAGCCACTGCTTCCTTGTACTGGTGTGCGGTCAGGTGCTTGTCACCCTGCTGTTGGAGGGCTTCAGGGGACTCGTGAAGGTCATCCAGGAACACCACCTGCACCACAACACAAGGCAGGATGGGTTGGGATGGGTAACTCTGATCACAGCAGAGTAGTAGCCTGTAGTGGCTAGTAGCCTGTAGCGGCTTTGCATGAGGGAGACCGTCCAACAGCCAGGTGCCCACTGGCAGGGCAAGGCCTGCTTTATTAGCAGCACTGTTCTACAGCCAGTGGTGCACGTCCTATTCAGACTTGTGCCAGGCTGCCAGTACAGTGTACTTCTGTCATGTTGGCATGCAGAGCTCTGAGGCTCGGAAAGATTCCAAACCGAGCTAAGTCAGCTAGGATGGCACATGAAATATATGTCTCTTCACTCCAGAAAACCTGAGTGCTGTCAATGGATTGCAGTGGCTCGCAAACAGAAGCAGCTGCTGGAGTGAGATACCTTGAAAATTGCTGCTGCTGCTGCCAATTTGCTGGCAGCTGATGACTTAACACCATGTACAGTGCCTTGAGATGCCCTGATGTTAACTCAAGGATTTGCAATTGTCCAACCTCCTGACAAACAGGCCCATGCTCTCTCATAAGTGTCAGCCCACCTCTGCCAGAGGGCCTCACCTCTGAGGGGTTGTCAACACGGACTATGCGTGTGCCGTCAGTAGCCACCTTATAGAAGGGTTCAATGATTGCCAGGGCCTGGCCCTTGGGAAACAGCTGCTGCGCAAAGGTGAAGGCTCTTCTCGGGTTGTTGCCAGCCTGCTGCAGCCCAGGGGTGTTGTAGAAACTGACCTGCGCGATTGAGGCGTCCGACAATGCAAACAAGGCATGTTGATGTCAGCAGCCACACCAACACCAGCCACACCATCAACCAGTCGCTATGCTGGCAGCATTGGCATGTTTGAGACTAGTGGCTTTCAGCTGGCTGCTGCATGGAAGGGCGGAGGGCAGCAAGGCAGTTTGCATGGTAGCACTGGAAGCATGTCCTGTGATGACAGCAGTCTGGGACTCTGACAGTCCAAGTGCCACTGGCGTGATCACCAGCAGGAACTGCTGCCAGTCCACAGTGTGCACCCTACCTTGACACCATCACCATGCTCATCCTGTAGGATGCTGTGTATGCCTGTCATGAATAGCGCATCAGTCACTAGCTTCCCTCTCAGCAAGCGGCCCCTGCGCAAGTGCAAGACACCCACATACAGGACGAAGCATACAAGCTCATTAAGCGCGTGACCTGGCAGTGGTTCTGGGGTTTTCAGACGACAACGTTGTTAACAGGCGCCTGTTAACAGGCGTGGACAGTCACAAGGAGCAGCATATGATGTTATGCGCAACAGTGTTGCGCGATAAAACCAACGACGTCAGAGAAGCAGGCGCCCAGTGCCTGCCCAGGCGCTATGTATGGTGGCTACTGGTGGCCCAGTACCAGGCCGGCCTGGACAGTCCCTGTCATGCCGGACACAATAGGCATGGAGCTGCATGCCGTGCCCGAGATCACAGCGCACCTGTGCGTGGTGTGCAGCTGCATGTCTTGGCAGCTGATAGGGCTGAGGGCTGAGAAGGGAGGCGGCCTGGGGAAGTCGCCTGCGGGCTTCACATCCCGGCTCTGGCTGGCGCGCATAAAGAATAGGTTGTCCTGCTGTTGCAGCTGCTGCAGCTGTTGCATCTCGCGTCTCAGGGCTTTGTTGTGCGCATCAATGATTTCGCTGCTGCTGCGTTCAGTGCCAAAGTTGTCGAAGTCAATGCCTGAGCGCTGGGCATGGGCAAGCACCTCGTCAGCAGCTTCAGGGGGGAGTCCCAATTCAGATGCCGCAGCAGCTGCAGCAAGGCGTGCTGTCATGGCAGCGAACATGATTTTCAATTAAACTTTTCACCCCTGAAGGGGTAGGAGACACCGTATGACGATAACAACAGGAGGTCTGGACCGGGTCGCACTCAGATCAGGAGTTTCTGCTTCCAGCCTGCGGTGGACGGCTGGAAGGCTTGCACGCGGGTACAACAACTACTAGAAAACACCAAAGCATTCAGGAAGTAGCCTTGTGCGGTCCAAATGTGTGTCAGGTGTCTCACGCTCTGAGCACGGATAGGGCACGGATAGGGCGGGCCCTCGCGGTTACGGCGGTTTAGGACAACAACGCAGGACAGCCTGGATCACGTGATCGATGCGTATGAGTATGAGAAGAATGTTTGGAGCTCTATGCGCACCACAGCAAGCAAGCCATGAATTGCTGCCATTGACAAGCCAGTGCATTTCAAACCCATCATGGCCACGCACTGCATATGAGGCTGTTCACAGCTGCTTCACGTCAGAGGCATCAAACAGCATCAAGACAGTCTCAACCAGTACGTGCGGGTCAATTAAGCACCACAAACTGCAGTTTGTGGCGGTGCAGGCCTGTTCAGGCGGGGCAGCAGACGGCATTATCGGCAGGACGGTCTATCTCAGCATAAGATCTGCCTGAGCACTGTCTTGCCAAGAGTGGTGCGCTTGGTGGCACCAAGCGCACCACAACTCCCTCTCTTCCGTGCTGGCTTGCTATTGCAACAGGGCCATCTGCCAACTGTTGATTGGCAGTATGTCACAGCATGGTGCACTGCTTGTGGGGGTGAGGGCATCATCAAAGTTGTGGTAATTGTGTGTGTGCGTGCGGTGTTCACCGTCCCACATCCTTGAATGGTCTCTAGAGGATCTGGTCCTTGAAACGCCAGGTGCTGTTTGTGCCCACCTACGCAGTCCTCAAGTTGCCGCATGTGGTGGGTGCTAAGGAGACAAAAGCGCTCACCGCTGCTCATTACCAGTGATCCCAAACCAACAGCGCTGTGCTTGTCATGTTCAGCTACCACCCTAACACAAGCTTGCAAAGCAGGTCAGCTCTGGAGTTGCCCAAACTCACGCGAGTGGGCAGGTTTCAACAGCAGTAATGCTCAATATTAAGTTGAAAAGCCAATGGCACATTGAGGGCAGTGTTGCTCTTGGTGTGCAAATGTGTGATAGTTGGCCATCGGTCGGTTCCTTCGCTGGTCTGTGAGTGAGTCAGTTTTTGACAAGGCTGACTTGGTTGTTGGTTAGTTGTGGAGCTAGTTGTTTGACTGCTGGGGTGGCTGTCTGGCTTGGGAATTTGGGGACTTGCCGTGTGCCAGGCAAAGCCGCTATGCTTGCAATAGGTGCCTGAGGTGCAAGAGGTGCCTGAGGTGCAAGAGTACGTGCTTAGAAATTCACCTGTGGTACGGGCTTGAAAATTCACCAAACAAGACGACGGTGCACAAGACGTGAAAATTCGGCATGATCATACAGAGGTGTGTTTAAGTTGCATGACACTTGGTTCCGGAGCTGTCGAAGGGTTTGACTGGCGAACGCCACGTGTACGTGGGACGCAGCAAACGTGAGCACAGCAGCTATCCTGCCAATTAATCCTTCACTTCACGTTTTCAACACGCGGATTGATTGCTTCACCGTGCCGAAAGGTGTCGCGTCCTTATACGACTGTCGACGTTGCAAAGTCTCGTCATGGAGTCCTCATCATACCACGCATTCTCTGCCGTTTGTTCTTCAGCGTTCCTGGGTGGCTGCCTGTACCTGATGGGGAGCTTCCTGCAGCTGCATCAAAGACAGCAGCGACCCATAAGGTCAGAACAGGAGCGCGTCAGGCTTCATGCTTGTGACTGCTGTTTTAGCACCGCATGGCCTTGTCTCACCATCCATTGTCTCGTGCCTTACAGGTACACAGTGGGTCTGCTCATTGCCAGCGCTGCCCTGGCCATCACTCCTCTGATTTACGCCTCGAAGACCAACCCTCACAGCCTTATCCAAGCGTACACCTCTGTCGGCGTTGCATGGACGCTGCTGTACTGGACATTCATAGTGCCTCTTACCGAAAAGCCCAGCGTGGTCGAGGTACTCAGCTCCTATCTGCAGCACTCAGCATATGGTGTCTGGAAGGGCAATGCAAAGTACCAGCGCTCCCTGCAGCGCCAAGCTGCTGCTTCCTTGCAACATGCTTCCGCACCAGCAGGAGCAGAAGCATCACCGGAAATCGAGCCGTCCGAGAGACACGCCCACCCCCAGGGAGGGGCTCAAAGCAGCTACGTCCCGCCATCAGGCAGCCCTGGCGCTGAAGGGCCGTGGTTCTGGGTGGTGTTCAGGGCTGCAGGCACCCTGTTGAACATGTGCCTGTTGTATGACGTCATCTTTTGGGCCCTGTGTGCCATCAACCCTCAGTGGTGTGATGCCGCTACTTGCAGCATGCCTGCGTTTGGCAGCATCCACGCAGCTGCTGCCGCAGCAGCTGGGAAGGGTGCTGTCCATATTGCAATGGCTAAAGCGGCCGCATACCTGCGTCTATGCTTGCGCGGGACCTCCTTTTCTGCGCTCCTCATGATGGGCATAGATATTGGCTACCTTTGGATCCGTCTGTCGGTGCATCTTGTTGCCACTGCCTTTCCACAAGCCAGGTCATTCGCTAGGCAGCTGCCTAACCATGCGCTGCATCGCCCTTGGGCTGCCCCATGCCTCAGGGACTACTGGGGGGTCCGGTGGCAGCAGTTCTCCCGGTTTCACTTTGAGCACCTGGGCTACCCTACAGTAGACAAGCTGCTGACATTGCTCCCAGCAGCAGCACCTCCTGTGGTGTGTGCCATGCTGCATATGGTTGCGGCCTTTTGGATGACCGCCCTCACTCACACGTACATGAACAGCACTGCTTTCGGCAGCTACACCAGCAGCTACTTTGCCTTCTTCGGTGTGCACTGTCTAGCGCTCTTGGTGGAGAGCTGGTCATCGTTTGTGATAGTGCCTGTCCTGCAGAGGGCCTTGGATGCCAGGCATGGCCACAGCCATAGGCCCTCTGGAGGTGATGCTGATTCTGCTGGTGTCGAGCATGTGCCACATGGCTCAACAGCAGACAGGAGATTAGTCATCAGGCATGGCGGTTACGATCCCCTGTGGGTGAAGGTGTTTGGGCATGTGTGGGTGTGGGGTGTGCTGGTGTTGGCGTCGCCAATGTTCTTTGAGCCAATGAGGGCAGGAGGGTTCTACAGCCGTGCTGCGTACCACCCATTTGGTAGGCCGCTGGCTCCCAGGCTGCTGTCTTGGCTTGCTGCGCAGGAGTATGGGCCGCTGTCGTTTGCTTCTGACTGGCTGGAGGCAGCAATGCCAGCACAAGAGATGTGATAAGGCCATTAGTATTCCTTGCGCCTTTTGCAGACATGTCATATATGACTGTAGTCTGCTGCAGTGCAGGAGGACACACGTTGTTGACTGGTTGCATGAGTTTGTCTCGCGTGCGTGGGTGTGCTGGATGTGAGTATGCTTGACTGGCCCAGTGGTTGAGGCAGATTTCCCCCATCGGGGAGCTCCCCTCGAGTTGAGCGATTTGAATGTGCCAGCTGCCAGTGCCAGTAGACATGTTTGGCACAGGCCAGCGTGAGTGCTGACTATTGGCATAAATACAGCACAGTGCCAGTAGTGGCTGTGTGGTTGCCTCATGTATTCGTCAAAAATTGGTCAGCCGCTTCTGTCCTGGCTTGCCGCAGGTATGGGCAGCTGTGTTTTGTTTTTGTTTCGCATGCTTCTGGGTGGAGGCAGCAATGGCAGCATGGAAAACACGAGCGCCAAGTAGGTTGGCCGCCTGTACCGCCATGTTGTCTCAGCAGCAAAAAGGCTTATGTTTGCTGATGTTCAATGTCAGCAACAGTTTGTTGATACATGCATGTGACTGGCTGCAAGGGTGTGCCTGTGTATCAACCAAGTTGAAAACCATTGAGTGAAAGATGCCAGTGACCCACCATTGAGTTGGGTGGCACAGGCCAGTGGTGGAATGTATAGTTGTTTCGTGTGTGCATCATCTTTAGTCCCTGTCCTGTCGTGACATGATGAAGTGGGCAACATTTGAGGCGTCCAAGTCTCACTGGATTGGGCCACCGCACAGTACTTGGGAGCTTGTTGTCTGTGGTCAACAATGCTGGTTGTGGTTGCAAGTTGCATGCTGGATAGTTGTTGTGTTGTGTGGATTTGAGGGTGCCTGCCAGGTTTCCACGTCAAGGCAGTGCGTGTATCACCCAAATGAATGGAAGCAAACTTGGAGCCCTCTGTGCTTTTGACACACCCTCTAACTTGCTTAGTAATTCAAATCAAAGTTACACCAGTGTAATTGCCTTTGCGTGATATAGCAGCAGTACAGCCGCCGGCTGCGTGATGTGCACCACTTAGTCAAAAGCCGAGTCAGAACAGCGAGCGCTGCTGATGGCTTCTACGCAGGGAAGACTTAACCTCAATTACTGCTCACAAGGCCATTGCAATCACTGTAAGTTTCCATTGGGCAGGTCATTTCAATCACTGTCAGTTTCCATTCAACATGAAACCACTGGAACCACTGCATCGGCCGTATGTGCTTCAACTAGATGTTACAGCAGGAGCTATTGCTGACCAGGCACAGGGTGGGATGCCGCAGCCGTACGCTGCAGCTTTGGCAAAAGCCTCTGCTTCGACCACCACACATGCCTTACTGCTGTCAGCTCGCACACTGCTGAAAGCCGCTGCCGCCGCAGCCGCCAGCACAGCACCCTGCAACGCGGACCACACAAGAGCCGCCGCTGCTGCTGCCGCTGGCACTGCTGCCACAGCCGTCGCTGCCGCCGCTGCTGCCACTGCTTGCTGTTGCAGCAGCTTACTCGTCCTCCTGGCTGCGCACGCGAGCGTCCTTGTTGGTGACGTTGATGTTGAGCTCCTTGGCACGCTCGACAATGTCCTTGCGCTTGCGGGCAGACACGTCGTGGGCGACCTGCAACAGCAGCAAACCAAACACACAAACTTGATTCAGCAGCCTGATGATGTCACGAACAGCATCAAAACGCGTAGCCTATGTGATCAGTCCTTTCGGAGTACACTGGTGAGCAATTTAGGGGATCTGCTCAACCAGCAACAGCCAATCGTGCTCTTCTTTTCTCAAATTGCGTGCGCACACGTCGTGGGCGACCTGCGGCAGTAGCAAGTTCAAACACACATACATGCCAAATACAGCTTACAGCTGTGTCTTGATGTTCTGCCTTTGTCGATTGGCTGCGGCTGAGGCAACAGCAGTGCCACCAGCACCACTAGCAAACATAAGCCTCGACCGGGTGCCCAGCACATAGCCAAGGGTGCTGCTTGTCCCCTGAAACTGGACCATCCCCAACCCTTCCAAAGACAGGCACAAGCTCTGCTGCTGTCTTACGGTTACTGTTACATGGTTCAAGCTAAGCTTGAACACCCCAAAGGGAGTCAATGAGGCTCATGGGGCATCAGCATCGTAGAACGCATTTGAATATGCATTGTAGTCTTACCTCAGCGCAGAACGTGCGGTTGTGCATCATCAGCATCTCCAGGTCAGCCACGTTGTGCACCAGCACCTGCAGCACAGCAGCAGCACACATGACACACGCAGCACCCATCAGCAGAACAAATTACAATTGGACAGAGCGATGCTGAACAAGGGTACACTGGCCATGCAATAAGGAGTTGCTGTGCTGCCAGCAGATCAGGTTGACGTCCTGCAGACACTCCGGCAGGTGCTGCCAGCATGCAGGACAGCCCACGCATGAGCGCATGCACTGCCGTGTGCTGTATGCAACATGACACGCCCCGCACAACACCTGCACACATGCATGCGCAGGCCCCCTTACGATTGGCAAACCACCCCCACCATGGACCAAGAAAACTGGTCGCTGCTGCACGCTTTACGCTGCCCTGTGTGGCTGCAGCCTACCATCCCCCAAGTGCCCACTATCAAAAGTGCCCGACCCCCCCCCTTGCTCTCTGCGCTGGCTGCAGCACACGCTGCTGCTGCAATTGGCTGGCCCTAGTGGCGATGGTGCTGCCGACACCCTGCAGGCTGTACCAACTCCCTGCTCCTTGCTGCTGCTGGGTTGCATGCTTGCAAACACTGCCGCCAGCTCGCCATGCGTTTCTGCTGAGACTAGCTGGCCTGTTGGTGGAGCTTGCATGCAAGTTGCTGAGGTCTGCCCACCTTGCAGCCCCTTGCTGTGTTAAGCCCCTGAATGCGGTGCTACAGCACCCAGGCAACTAGCAAGGGTGGCAGAGCAAGCGGACACAAGGTGAGCCACCACTCTACAACGAATCCAACCCCTTGCTGTGTTCGGCCCCTGGCTGTACATCCACTCGAAGCCGCCGAACACCAGGGTCACGCTTGCCTTGCCTGGCCGTTCCTGGCAATCCCTTGCTAAGCCTTACTGCTCCTTGGTGTGCCTCGCCCCCTTGCTACCACCACCAACCCCAATGCAACCCACCACCTCCTTGCTGTGTGGCAGCACATCCCTGGCCCTGTCTCCCCCTTTTTCACTGTGTTGCACCCCCCCCCTGGCTGTACATCCCCCCTCCCCTCCGGCCGTTGCCGTGTTGCAGCTCGCCCTGCTGTGCTGTGCTGACCACCATGCTGTGCTGTGCTGAGCTCACCTTCTTGAAGCCGTTGGGCAGGGTGTGCCTGTCCTTCTTGTTGGTTCCGTAACCAACATTGGGCATGCGGATGGCACCCTTGAACTTCCTGCACACACGCGCATGGCACACACATGCACACAAGGCACGATCAGCACACATGCAGGACAATGTGCACATAGGGAGTGCATCCAGCCGATGCATCAACCCTCCAAGAATGTGACTGTCCGAAGTTGGGTATAGGTGTGTGGGAACGCACAGTGCGTGCTAACGCTGCTGCAACTACTACACCCGGCTCCTTACAGCTTCAAACACCCCTCATGCTGTCCATGCGTTCTGCAAGCACCCTCAGCAGCAGGGTTGAGAAACACTGACTGCCTACGACATGGGGTGGCGTAGGACATGCAGCTAGGACTATGTGCTAGCGCACTTGCAGCTACTACACCCCGCCCCAAACAGCCTCAACAGCCCCTCATGCTGTCCATTCATTCTGCGAGTCACTCTGCGAGCAGGGTTGGGGTGCACTGACTGCAGCTGACATGGGCTGGCGTGGATGGAGCAGCTGGCCTGTCAACACAGCTTCTCCTGCCACGCCACCCTTGCAAGGCACAGGCATAGCTCCCTGACCCTGCTCCCAGATTTGCTGCTTGCTACTGCAGCAGCACGTGCAGTGCTGCACAGGCATGCTCTGCCCAGCTGCTGGCAGCATACTCCCGTGCTTGTGGCCGGCAGCAACAGCCGATGCCGTGCGCAAGACTGCTTGCTGTTATACCACAAACCGCTTGGCCCTTCTGCCTGACTGCTGCTGCTGCAGTTGCAACCCCAACACTGTGTGCTGCAGGCTTCAGGAACCCAGCTGCTGCTGGGGTCCAGCCACACTGTGTGTGGTGCTGGCGCCGCCATGGCATGCTGCCAGCTGCTGCTGCTGCCGCCTCTGACAGCTGAACGCCAATTGCTGCAGCTGTTTTGCATGCTGCTTCGAGCGTGCTGCCTGAAAATGAGCGAGGCTCCTGGCTGCTGCTGCTGCCTCGTGCAGACCCAACCCTGCTTTATTTCAACCCCCCCTGTTTACCCCTGGTGGTTCACGTTTACTAATCATAGGTTTGCAGTTGCTTTTGCTCACAACAACAGCTAATGATAAACGATGCGGTCGGATGGCAAGCAGCAGAACCTGTGCTGGCCTTGAAATTTGTACATGTGTCATCATCCTTGCCCACCTGCGCACACGTCCATCAATACCCTTAGGCCTCCTCCAGCTTGGCTTGACGCATAGCTTCCTGTCGCACTGGTGGCGGTCAAAGTGCTTCTTGTGCTTGACCTGCTTCCTGCGCTTCACCAGTGGCTGCACCATTTTGCCTAGCCTGGACAGGAGCAACAGCAGCAGGATGCACATGCACAGTACACAAAAGTGAGCTGACAGCTGCTCAACCATCTGTGGAAGGCTGCTGCTGCAGTGAGTGAGGCAGGGGGCTGCCTCAGCATGGCAGTGGCTCCTGCTTGTTTTGCTGCTCTGATCGACTGCTGCTGCACTGCCTCCTGTCGCAGAGCTGCCACAGGCACACCGACCGAGGCCGGAAACACTGCAAACTGCGCCCATAAGAGCTCCCGGAACTGAGCTGCACCGTGCTTTCTCCTGGGCTGCGGCATGACTGAATGAGCGATGAACACGGTGCTGGTGGCGCGAGGGCAGGCTGCAGACGCGTCTGTCTCTACGTCACTGCCAAGACGTACTGTCTCTAGCTGATACACCCGCTCTGCTGCTGTTCCTAAACATAGCAGCCGACTGCTCCAACTGCTGTTGCAGGACGCACCTGCACCACTCGGTTCGGCTATGTTGATGAAGCCGACTAGGCTGCAAAAGAGGGCGATCCAGTGCCCGAGGAGCGCCTTGGGAATGCTTCTTGCCTCATGGGGTTCAGGGCTTGACTGAAACGAAAGTGACTAACCCGACTTGAAAGCACAACTCCCAAATATATTGATAATCGTTACTTCGAGAACGGTGGCGGACGCTGGCAGGCAGGGTCATGGGTGAATGGCAGGGGGGGGGGGGCAAGAAACCAACACTAGCACAGAGGTGTGTGTGTGTGGCAAGCCCCAGCTGCACGAGGAAAGGACTGATTTTTTTGACTCAATAGACTGCTCAAACTCTCAGTCAAGGAGTTGAAGCGGTAGCTCACTGAGCTTGAGCCTGAGCAACTCACTGACAGCGACTGCATGCAACAGTACTGTTGCAACTTGGCGCACCAGCCCATCTTTACTGGGCACGCTGGCGTCACAGACATATGAAGGTGTCAACTGTGTGTAAAACAACAGACAACGCTTGGACGATACAACTCATGCATGTGCACACCGATCGGCTGCAAAATAAATCATCAACAAATCGCGGCATGTGGGCACCAGTATGAACAGGCCGTGCTGACATACACAGCACAGCAGCCGCACCTGCACGCTGCACAAAGACGTGGGATATGCACTGTATTCAAGACGCTGTACAGGAATGCTGGTATGCACAGCTGTGGTAATGTAGTGTACACAGGTACATGGCACCACCTGTGCTGTACATCGGCACTGGTTGACTGCAGCAGCTGCTTCCTGCTGTCCACTCGCCCCCAAGTTTTAAACGCCGGTGCAGCTAGCGGCTGCTGCAGCACCAACGCAACAGCAGCAGCAGCTGCAGCTGCGCCTAAACTTCAACTCACTTCAGCAGCTGCTTCCGTATCTTATCCCCCTTGCGCTCAGGTGGCTTCTTCACGCGCCCCTTCTTCGCACTGCCGCCGCCAGCAGCAGCTGCAGCCTCCTCATTCAGCTGCTGCTGCAAAGCTGCGGCAATGCTCTCATCATTGAAAGCCCCAGCCAGTACGGCTCGGTTGTGTGCAGACGCCGCTTCCCTTCGACTCATTTGCCTCCCTCGCTGCTGGCCCTGCTGCCCTGTGACCGATGCTGCGATCTCTGACTCTGATTCCCCGGCGGATGGTTTCGCTGGTGACACCGTCAGCACTCCACTTCCACCGTCTTGCAGCTGCTGCCCACCATCACCGCCAGCAGCAGCAGCAGCAGCAGCAGCAGCAGCAGCAGCAGCAGCAGCAGCAGCAGCAGCAGCAGGCTTGGGCCCTCCCGCAGCACCCGGCATGGTCCCAGATCCCTGCTCAGGTCCTGCACTTCCCATCACTACCCCCTGTTCTGTCAGCTTCTGTGCTGGCAGTGTCTGTTTGGGTGACTGGGCAGCAGCACTGCCAGCAGCAGCAGTTGTTGGCTTCCTGGCTGCTGCTGCTGCTGCTGCTGCTGCAGTGCTGCTACCGGCAACGGCAGCTGCAGCCGCTGCCTCGGTAGCTGGCCGCTTGGCTGGAGGCTGCTGCTGCTGCGAGGGTGTGTAGTAGCTTGCCGCATAACCCATCAACTGCCCTAACCTGTTCAGAGGGGAGGGTGAGGGTGTGTAAGGGCAAAACACACCATGGTTCAACAGTACTGCAGCCAACCTAGCCTGCTGTGGAAGAGGTTGCCCCAGGCGCCCTGACACTGATATGCACACCACACGAGCTGTCACATGTCCATGTCTTTGATCGGTGCCAGTTATGTGTCAACATCTTTGCCTCAGCTGTCCTTTGCCGCCCCGCAGCGTTCACACAGCTCCATGCCCAACACCATCTCCCCAAGCAACTCCCCAACTCCCTGCAGGCCCCAGCCCACCCTCACCTTTCCTTTGGCAGGCCCACATTCGCATCCACCGCCCCCCAGTGGTTATCCAGCTCCATTCCATGCTGGTTCACACCCTCAACACACCTCATGAACAACCCCAGGTCTGAACTTGTCAGCCCTAACCCACCCTCACCTTTCCTTTGGCAGGCCAACATTCGCGTCCACTGCCCCCCAGTGGTTATACAGCTCCATTCCATGCTGGTTCACACCAAACTCAGCCAGTAGCCAATCCTCCCCAGATATCGGCAGCTGCGGTGCAGCAGCAGCCAACTTCTTCAGCACATCAGGAGCAGCAGCACCAGCCGCTGCCCGCTTCCTGCTGCTGTTGTTGGGCCTTGAGGTGGTTGCAGGGCTGGCGTGGGGTTCGGGGTGCTGTCCTTGCCCTGAACCCTGACCACCTGTTGCGGGGTGCAGCCGACCGTCCACACCACAAGCCGCCACTGCTGCCGCAGCAGCAGCAGCAGCAGCGTCTAAGCCGTTTGCCTCACCAGCAGCAGCAGCAGCAGCGGCGGCACCTGCGTCTGTGAGATCGGGAGGGGAGTTGAAGAACTTGAGTTGCTCATTGCGTGCGACCACATCCTGAGAGATGGTGTACGCCCCGACCGCTACTGTGGGATCCCGTAGCTCAGCATAGGGGTTGCTGGGGTGGCTGCTGCGTACAGCAGGCATGCCTAGTCGCGTGGCAGCAGCTGCCGATTGCTGCTGCTGCTGCAGCCGCCGCAAGCTGCTGCCGAGTGTCAGCTGGTGAGCAGCACTGCTGGAACTTGTTGCTGGCTGCTGTTGCTGCTGGTGGTGGTGGGTGCTGGCACTAGCCCGGCTTGGGAGGCTAGCCAGTAGGTCGCCAGAGGCAACATCACCAGCAGCAGCAGCACCAGCAGCTGCAGCAGGGGGGCCAGTACCAGCAGGGTCATTAGCTGGTGCAGCAGATGGGTCTGTTGATGCTGCGGCATCAGCAGGAAGGGGTGTCTGCTGCTGCTGCTGCTGCTGCTGCTGCTGCTGCTGCTGCTGTGTTGTCTGCTAGAGTGTGTGAAAGACACACCCCAAGTGTTGGTCGCCTCCTCGATTAGGGCCTGCATCGATGCAAGCGGTGCAGTAACAGTACAGTGACCGTACACCACAGTACAATGCAGTGCTCCTCACACTGTTGTCATACCATCGACAAGGCATGTCTGTCAGTCGGTTGAAAACAGTATGCGCAGTACTGAGGGGTGCAAAGAGAGAGGAGGCCCCCGCACTAGCCTTGACAGATGCCAGTACCATTTGCATGTCGGTGGTGAGCAAGCGATACAAGGAAGGAGGAAGATATGTTGTTTGATTCACCCTCCCCCTTCACCAGCCCCTGTGCCCACCTGCAGCTGAGCCCTCAACCCCACGACCTCCCGCAGCAGCCGCTGCCGCTCCTGCTGCCACTGCTGCTCCTGCTGACTGACCTGCTGCCGCAACCCCTGCCCCTGCCGCCGCTGCAGCCCTTGCTGTGCCCCTTGTGTGTCATGGTGTGTCAGCTGCACCTGGGTCAGCAGCCGCAGCCAGTCCAGGAGAGGCTTGCGTGCTGCTAGGGCTGCTTGGCGGGAAAGGTCTGACAGTTGATCCAGCAGGCTGGCATTGCGAGCTGCTACCTCTGCAGCAGACTGACCAAGGCCACTGCAGGATAAACACAAGACGACGGGCAGCAACAATGGGTTGTTGTGTTTGCGCAGGCAATGGAACAGCTGCAGCAAAGGCCAGACAACTGACTCAAACGGCTGTCAGACCTGTGCATTCAGGGCAGCCACCTCCACAGCAGACTATTCAAGACCACTGCAGGACTATGCAAGCTCATAAGCAGCAGCATGCAACGATGTGCCATACACAGTATGACAGTCCCACCAACAGGCTGGCATTGCAAGCAGCTTACTCGTCAACAGACTGACCCTCCACCCCGAACCCCCAAAACCCTAAACCCTACCTTGGTGCCGCTGCCTTGCCATAGTCACCAATCAGCTCCTCCATGTCAAACCCTTCCAGGTCATCATCATCCCCACCACCACCACCATCACCACCACTACCAGCAGCAGTACCACCACCAGCAGCTGCAGGAACGTCCTCCCATTCCCCTTCCTGCTCATCAATCGGACCCCGGGTGCAGCTGCAGCTGCAGCAGCTTCCTTCCGTATCTCCTGCACCACCTGCATCGGCTGCTGCTGGTGTGACATGCATGGCACGTCGTGTGCTGGCTGCAACTCCTGTGCCTGCTGTACCTGTCCTGCAACTTGTGCAGGAGGAGGGGGTGATGCTGGTGGTGCTTCCAGCTGTGTGTGCACCGGCTGCTGGTGGAGCAGCTGCATGCATTGCTGCACCTGTGCGATCAGGCTGTCAATCTCGGCCCTCTGCTGGGGGAAGTCAGCCTGAAAGGCAGCATACCGCTGCAGCAGCAGCTGCTGGTGGCGCTGCAGGCGGGCTGCGGCCTCTGCAGCTGCTGCTGCTGCACGTGAGGCTATGTGAGGGAACTTGAACTGCTTGTTGAGGAAGCGGTAGGCAACAGTCACCTGGGGATGGGCAGGAACGCAACACCAGAATTGTGAGTGTGAGAGCAATTTGAAAAGGCAAAGAGTGGGATGAGTACAGCCAGGAGTTGTACAAGACTGCTAGGCTGCGTGGGTGTCAAAAGATAAAGATACAGTACAGTACAGTACAGTACAGTGCAGTACAGTGCAGTACAGTGCAGTGCAGTACAGTACAGTACAGTACAGTGCAGTACAGTACAGTACAGTACAGTGCAGTACAGTACAGCACAGTATTACGCCCCTCCCCACTCTCCCTCTGGCCTGTACGTGGCGCCTCCTCCACACCCGCTGGTAGTGTTCCACCCCTCCCCCCACTTTCGGGTCTTTGTTATACCCTTAGTTCTCAACACCCTTGAGCCCTGACCAACCCCCATTAATTGAAGTAAAACCTTGCAGCCTTTTCAAACAAAACCTCGACCCACCTGTGGGTAGTGTGGCCCCCAGGTCTCGTGCCACTCCTCAATCACCTCTAGGGCTCGGGCCCTTAGGGCCTGTGCTGCTGCAGGAGGGCCAGGCAGGGGCGACTCAGACCTGCAGCAGTACAGTACAGTGCAGCACAGGACAGTGCAGGACATCACATGACAGTGCAGTGCAGTACAGTACACAACAGTACAGGACATGCAAGGACAGTACACGATGATACAGTCAAGTACAGTACAGCGAGGTCGCTTCACTTCACTGGGGGAATGCCCCAGCATTTGAGCCCAGCACAACACATACAAGCTGGCTTGAGACCCCACTGTAAAGTCCACACCGGGTCTGAAGGACTGCATGTGGTGGCAGTTCTTCCCGCATGAGCCTCTGCTGTCCCCAGAAACCTCTGGCTCTCTTTTGGGTTGCTCAGCTAGGTGGGGGAACATCAGAGCAGACCTCCACCCCCTACGGGCTGCCAGCAACGGCTGACAAGCAGTGCAGTATTCCCAACCTATTACATACATGTGCTGCAGCTGTTGCACTCATGCTCCCCAAACTTCTTACATACGTGTACAGCTGCAATTGCAGCTGTAGCACTCACGCTCCCCGAGTATGCTTAGGTCAGTCACTAGCTGATGTCAGGTGAGGTTTTGTCACATCTAGTATTTAGGTCAATCAAGACAGCACCATGCATAGGCAGCTGTCACCTGTGTCCAACTGCCAACTCCACAAAGGTTGTGAACTGCTGTGTCAGCAGCTGCCTGAAGCACTTGGACCGGCTGAACAGCACAGCACACAACTCCACAACCAGCCGGCGAGCCTGCAGGTGACAGGGGCGAGATTGGGGGTGGGTGGTGGGGGTGGGGGTGGGGTGGTGCAGTGTCAGAGTGGGGACATCATAAAAACAAACTCCATCATCATGAAAACAAACTCCTTTGATGTGGTTGTGGTGTGTTAGTGGGAGGTGAGCGGGCTGATTGCGTAGGGCGCCTGAGGACATTGCATGGCTTGACAGCACAACTGTTGACGCACTGCCAAGGCTGGCTCAGTGTGCTGAATCACGCACATGGTTGAGTGTAAAAGGCACATGGCAATTACATAGTACATGGTTGTGGCCCTTGCAGGTTTTAGCTCCTGTGCTGAGCTGTCCTTGACTCACTTGAGAGTGGTCGCATGCAAGGCGATCTAGCAGGAGGGGTGCTGTGTACTCTACCAGGGCATCGCTCTGCCTCAGCAGCCCCTTCAGCTCAACAAGCTTATCATCGTCCAAGCTGTTGGACTTTGCGTCGGTAAGAGCAGTGAGCAGCTGCTGCACGCGGCGTGATGCTGCGTAGTCCATGCAGCAACTGAGCTGGTCAGGCTGACCAGGCCCAGTCACCAGGGGAGTGATGGTGGTTTGGGTGTTATCGTGGTGAGAGACTGCAGTATTGATGGAAACTGACTTTGTATTCAAAAGGCAGGGCTAGGTAGATGGCTGACATCATAAATGGCGGTGGTGGTGCGGGCACGTCACACCAGCAACATAACAACCTATCACACACAGGTGGGCAGGGATGGGTTGCAGGGTGAATGCAGGTGCATTGCGTGTTTATTTCCTTGTGATAACGTTGTGAGAGTCATAACAGGGAGTGTGCTTGCACCCACTACTGACAGTAGATGCACAGCGTTCTCTGAGGATGTCAGCTCCTCCCTGAGTGCTCGGGGTCATATGGGCATGTCAGGAGCGAAATCATGCTTCGCTCTTTGAAGAACAGCCTCAAATCTGGCAAGAAAGGGACGTCAAGCAGCCCGAAGGAAGAGGCTCAGACAGTGGTGTCCAGCTCAAAACAGCAATCTAGTTCCTCATCAAAGCAGTCAGCGCAGCCGGCGAAGCAGCAGGGCCAGCCCGTGAAGGAGAAGCCCGGTCTGCCGGTGATCAGCGAGCAGAACCTGCAGCTATACTACGCAGACCCGCTTCCAACCTTCCGTGAGTGAACCGTGATGCGCTAGGGCTTGCAGCAGCTGGAGGGGCCCTGCATGCAGGCCTGCATGCCTTGCACCGATCTTTGGCCAGCTGAACGAGTGCAGCCCCAGTCCTGCAACGTTTTCTAGACCCTGACACGCCCCAAGGCCACTGTTGCAGCTGTGGGGTCCCCCAGCTGCTGCCATGGGCCTGGCAGGCAGGGCCCAGGCCCAATGCCAATGCTGCTGTTTGCTCCTGTTCATGCTGCGCAGGAGATGTGCCCCCTTCAGAGAAGCAGCTGCTGTTTGTGCAGAAACTGCACCTCTGTTCCTTCACGTTTGATTTCACGGACCCCACAAAGAACGTGCGGGAAAAGGAGATCAAGCGGCAGACGCTGCTGGAGCTGGTAGACTATGCCAACTCGGGCCAGGGCAAGTTCACAGAGGCAGTGTCGGAAGACATCATCTTCATGCTCAGCCAGAACCTGTTCAGGACGCTGCCGCCCAGCAGGAGCCACGATGTGGACAACCTGGACCCAGAGGAGGAGGAGCCCACGCTGGAGCCGGCGTGGCCACACTTGCAGGTGTGTGCAGTGTGGGTTGTGTTCACTCAGAAGCCGGGGTTATGTTTCGATCAGGGGTGTGCTCTGTATCATCCCGTAAGAGTGATTTCATCAAGGCAGCAGAGCAGCAGATCCCAGTGTGGTGAGGTGGGGTGCTTGAGCAGGGGAGACGATCGCTGACACGAGGTTCAGCGGGCAAACCTGCAGCGTGCAGGATAGGTGGTGTCTGAGCAGATGGGGATGTGCATGCCCTTGTGTCCTAAACAGCTAGCGCGTCGGGGGCAGCCGAGTCTACTGCACTGGGCTGAACATGAAGGGGACATGGCAGCAGCTCATGGCTCAGATGCGACAGTTGTTGCAGCGTGGGGGTGTCCTGCAACGGGTAGGGCTGTTTCTGTTGGGGTGGGGAGGGGTTTGTTGGGAAGTGGGATGAGCCAGGCCAGCTCTGAAGGGCTCCAGGCTGGTCATAAAACTCCTGGTCGCCCTGCAGTGGTTCAGTGGTTTTATGACCAGCTTAGAGCCCTTCAAAGCTGGCCTGGCTCATCCCATCTCGCAACAGACCCAGCAGAGGCCATCGCCATTCGGCTGGACATGCAGGGGGCCTATGCCAACAGCACGGGGCCAGGTAGCAACAAATCATGTGGATGTCCTGCCATTATGGGGATGGGGTGGCTCTGTGCATCGGGCTGGTTGCTTGATAGGTGAAAGAGCCGTTGCATTGGGCTGAGGCTGGGGGTAGTGCTTGTAGCACACATGGCTTGGGATGGCACACATGGCTTGGGATGCCACACACCCCGGCAGCGTGGGAGGTGGGGCGGAGGGTTAATGTGAGGGGTGACCCCGCCAGGAGGAGCAAGTGGCAGCAGAGCCCAGTGCAATGGGCTTGGGCTCGCACCCAGGGGCAATGCTGGGGTTACAGGGCTCAGGGGGGCAAGATACCCCTGCAGCGTGGGGAATGGGTTGGATGGGATGACTAGATGTCATGAGGTGTTGATGGTGCTCATGATTTCAAGGGCACCAACAACCATCTCATGACATGGCGTCATCACATCAGAACCACTTCAGTGCACAGCAGAGCTTGTGTATAGGCTAGGGGGTTTATGCAATGGCGCTGTTCATGGTGCAGGGCTCAGGGTGCAGCACACAACAGCACCGTGAGAGACCGGACGGATTTGCTCAGTTGCTCTTGGGGTGATACTGTCTCGGGACTGTAGGTCAGGGTAGGCACAAACTCATGAGGGTGAGGTATCACCCTGGACCCCCACCCACCCACCCATAGCGTAGTGCGTAGGGTGGGCAGGGGATCTGCTGAAGGGTACTGCCCTGCCCATGGCAAACTGCTCGGTTCAACACCAGTGCCATAAGCGCGACGCGCGGGCTTCCTGCAGTTGGTGGGCAGACCCACCATGCTGCAAGCACTTGCATGTGTTCAGCGGGGGTCCTGGGTGCACAGACTGTCATTGACACAGATGGTGTGTGTGCGACTGTGGGCAGTTGCTATCAGCGTTGGTTGCTGCTTCCACTTGCAGCAGTACGCAGCGTGCCTGGCGGTCTCTCCACAGCAGTCAGTCAGGCAGTGGGGCACCACACACGGACGTGCATGCAGCAGCAGCAGCCAACTGCCCCGCCGCCATTCGATGCTGGTGGTGGTGTGGCAGCAGTTGTCCTATGTGGTGTGGCAGCAGTTGTCCAATATGTACAAGGTTGACTTTATAGTCATTGTATATAGTCATTCATATCACCAGTTGTGGCACAATATAGTCATTCAAGTCACCAGTTGTGGCAGGTGCAGCCATTGGTGGTCCATGATGGCAAGTGATCATGCAGGCAGTGGGGGATGGCTATTGATGGGTTGGTCGTGCAGCTGTTGTCAGCATCGGACCTTTGGAGTCCACAGCCAGGCTGACTGGTCCAGGACTTCCAAACATCTGATGTTGATAGCAGTCGCATGCCAGTTGAATTCGATGCTTCCGACCCACGTCCCAGCCCTGCCCACAAACCATATGTAATAGGTTGTTCAACTGCTGGTTTTTCTATGTGGTGCCACTTCTCTTCTTCGACGTGCTTGCCACCCTCTTTCGCACATGTTGCTGCCTGTGCTCTGTGCTGCCCCGCTCCCACCACCATCATCACCACACACCCCACCCATCCACCACATGTGCTTGGAAACACTCAAAAGGTTTGTGGATGGGTCCCCCATCAAACCACCCCCTACCATGATGCCCTGTCACCTGCTTCGAGACGTCCCACTCCCATGCTGCTGGTGCAACAAGTTGTCCTCAAGTTCCTGCCGTGCTGCGTGATGTCCACCCTCCCCCCCCCCCCCCTCGCTTCTCACACATTCCTGCTGTGTACCCATCCCCCCCCCCCCCCCCCCGCACACTCTCACCCCTCCCCCAGATTGTGTATGAGTTCCTGCTGCGCTACGTGGTGTCCAACGACACCGACGCCAAGGTGGCCAAGAAGTACATCGACCAGCACTTTGTGCTGAAGCTGCTGGAGCTGTTTGACAGCGAGGACCCGCGGGAGAGGGACTACCTCAAAACAATACTGCACCGCGTGTACGGCAAGTTCATGGTGCACAGGTGCGTGCTGCGAGGGGGGTCATGGGGAGGGAGGGGGGCATGGGGGGGGGGCAGTGAGGCAGTGGGTGTGTCAATCTCTAGGCGTGCGGGGGAGGGGTTGGTATGTGAGGGGTACTTGGCATGGAAAAGTGTGCCTGGAGTTTTTTTTGTGTGTGTGTCGACAGAGGGAGTACTTGGATACATGCAAGCTCACTAAGACTGTGTGTGTGGGGGGGGTGTATTCAGCTGGGTGGTTGCATACGAGGTGTGTGAACAGACGGCTGCGTGCTGCTGATGCCCATTCTGATGCTCATGCCGTCACCGCCGTGGATTTCCCCCATTTCTGCAGGCCGTTTGTGCGCAAGGCCATCAACAACGTGTTCTACCGCTTCATCTTTGAGACGGAGCACCACAACGGCATCGCTGAGCTGCTGGAGATACTGGGCAGCATCATCAACGGCTTTGCACTGCCGCTCAAGGAGGAGCACAAGGTGAGACAAAGTTTGGGGAGGTTCAGGTCGCTCAGGTTGTCAATAGGCTGTCTGAAACTGTGTTTGTCTGTCATAAGATGTGTATCGGTGATGTTCGCGGATTGCAAGCATTGCGTGCCATTCGCGCCATCATGCAGCGTGTACAGTCAGCACCCGTAATCAAAGGAGCGATGACCCGGTTTTGTTTGACCTGTGTTGCCGCTGCTGTTGCCCTCCGTTGCTGCCGCAGCAATTCCTGACGCGTGCGCTGATGCCGCTGCACAAGCCCAAGTGCGTGGCCATGTACCACCAGCAGCTGGCCTACTGCGTCACGCAGGTAAATCATACAACCCAGGGTCATGCCAGCACGCTCTTCACAGCCACTAACATTGGGTTCACTCAGTGGATCCTGTCTGTCTGTTTGATTACTCTTCTTCCTGCGCTGTGCCTGTCTGCTACCCCCCACCCGCCCCGCGGGTGCTGTGGCGCTGTGCTGTGCTGTGCTGCGGCGACAAGTCCTTGAGCATGCAGCCCTCCTCCTGCACTCCTCACTCACATTGTTGGTGTCTATCGGCTCATCTCTGCGTCTGTGCTGTCCCGTGCTGTGCTCCTGCTGTGCCCGTGTGCTGCAGTTTGTTGAGAAGGACCCGAAGCTTGCTGAGCCTGTGCTGCTGCAGCTGCTCAAGTTCTGGCCTGTGACCAACAGCCAGAAGGAGGTGCTGTTCCTGGGTGAGCTGGAGGAGATACTGGAGCTCACGCAGCCGCTGGAGTTCCAGCGGGTGCTGGTGCCGCTCTTCAAGCAGCTGGCGCGATGCCTCACCAGCGCACACTTCCAGGTGGGTGGGGGTGATGGCTCTTGGCGCAGGGTGGGTGGGGGCATGGCAGGTATTGGGGGTGCTCTTCGAGCAGCTGGCGCTGGGTGTGAGGGCTCTTGGCGCATGATTTGCGCCCAACAGAGTGCGTGTATGGCGCATGAGTTGCATTCACCAGGTAGATGTCGATTTCATGAGTGTGGGGGGAGGGGGGGGAGCAGCTGAGTTGGGGTTGCTTGGCAGGGTGGTTGGGGGCATGGCAGGTGCTGGGGCTTTGTGGGGCTCTTCAAGCAGCTGGCGCGCTGCCTCACCAGCGCACACTTCCAGGTGGGTGGGGGTGTTAACCTATTGTAGTGTAGACTGTGCAGGTGGGGTTGGTCAATGTTCAATCCCGTTGACTCTTGATATGTGACCAGATGCACGCGGTTTGATGCACGAAGAGGCACTGCAGACACAGGATTGTATTGGTTGCTGTAATTTGATTGAACAGCACTGCCCAACCACCAAGCTGTGCGTCTGCAGACATGCACATGAACATGGAGAAGGTCTTACTGACTTCAAGGCATTGTGTCTGTGTGTGCTGTGTGTCGTGTCAGGTGGCTGAGCGCAGCCTGTTCCTGTGGAACCACGAGTACATCATCACACTGGTGGCGCAGTACAGACAGGTGGGTGGCACACAGGCAAGCTGTCGTCACAGCAGTCAGCAGTGTGTTGCACATCAAGAATCAGATCCGGCAGCTGCCACTTGCATCAGCGCATTGGTGACCTGTCGCTGACACTATCATCTGTCACCCTTTCCACTGCTGGTGACCGCCCTGGCAATGAATTTGAAAATCACCAGCCAAGCTAAGGGTTGCATCTCACAAAAGGCTGTGTGTTTCGGTGACTGTGTGCTGCCGTTTGTGTGTCCAGGCGGTGCTGCCCATTGTGTTTGGTGCGCTGGAGGAGAATGCAGCCAACCACTGGAACCCTGCTGTGCATGGGCTCACCTGCAACGTGCGCAAGATGTTCATGGTGAGCACACCGGTACTAGGACTGCTTGCTGTTGAATGTAGCCTAAAATTTGCCCATACGCGATGTTTTCGTACATACTTACGTAGGCTTTGGCTTCTTTTGTCGCAACAGCAGCAACAGCAAGCAGCAACAGGACAGCCAGGGGTGTTGGGAAGGTGTGCATGCAGGGTGCAGTCTGTTGCATGCCAGCATAGCCATACTATTGCTAGAGCACTACTCAGTCGTCTAGGTGGGTGCTGCCTGTGTCGCACCACGACAGCGAGCCCTTGTTGATGTCTTGCACCCATCACAAGCCCTTGTGTCTGCTGCTCTCCTGTTGTCATCCCACCCCCCTCTCCCCCTGACAAGCAGCTGTATGGGGGGGGGGTGGATTTAGCTGCTTTTGTAATTGTCTGTGTCGCACCACATTGAAATTGTCTGTGTCGCAACCACACCAGCTGACGCCTGCCACATGGGTTACAGGCGTTTTTGCACCTTTGCACCTCTCACAAACCGTCATGTCTGCTGTCACCCCCCCCCTCCCCTGCACAGGAGCTTGACGAGCAGCTGTATGAGGAGTGCAGGCAGCGGTACGAGCAGGAGCAGCGGCTGAGGCGGCAAAAGGAGGACCAGCGGCAGCGAGAGTGGCAGCAGATGCAGCACCGCGCGCAGAAGCAGGCCCAGGTGAAGGGCCTACCAAACGGCGTGGTCAACTGCAGCAGCACGTACACGCCCATCCTCATACGCAGCAAGTCCTGACTCCTGCTGGCAGCTGCAGCAGCGGCGGTGGTGGCAGCAGTGTTGGCAGCAGTGGCGGCTGCTTGGTTGGTACAGTAGCGGGCGGCGGTCTTTCGCTGCTGCCTGCAGCCTGCCAGCCAGCCGTGCTGGTTTGGTAGTAGGGGTCGGCAGCCGCCGCTGCAGCTGGTGCCGCCCGTGCTGCTGTCTAGCACGGTAGGCCCTGTGCTGTGAGCAAACCTGGAGCTTCAACCCCTAGGTTGTTGCCTGGTCGTGCTGCACACGTGCCTCCCAAGCACACCACTGCCGCCGTGTGTTGCAGGCCCCAGTTGCGCTGTGCAGCCTGTCTTGCATGCCCACTGGGCTGTGCCCTGTAGGTATGCAGCAGGTGGTGGCCCGGGGTGTGGGTGTGCTTCGTGCAGCGTAAGCAGCACAGCTCCAGCTAATGCCTGGGTTGCAGTGGGCTTGGGGCTGCTGCTGTTGCTGCCGTGTAGAATCTTCAGGTGTTGTAGTTGTGGCTGTAGCGCACGCGTGCGCGTGTGTGTTTGTAGTCACGCCGATGTGTGTGCGTGTGTGTCCCGTGGGCCCGTCACGCAGAGGGCAAGCATCGGCTCGCTCGCTGTGCTTGCAGTCTATGTGTGCATGCAGTCGCTAGTCTGCAGTACTGCTGCTGTTGCAAGGCAGTTTTTGACGTGTAGGGTGCCAATCGCAACCACCCCCGGCTGCCTGCCAGGCCGTGACCTAACTTCCTGGGGATGTTGTGGTGTTGTTGTGGCAGCATGGGGTGCAGAGGCAAGGATCGGGGTTCTGGCACTTGTTTGGGTACTGTATGCTGAAGCAGTGATGTCAGCTGTAGGTTAGGGTTCAGGGTTAGGGGTGCACAAATCCCCAGACTCTGGCCTGTTTGTAGGTTGCCCTCTCAGAACATGCAGAACACCTGGCTGGGCCAGGGGCTCAAAAAGAGGGTGTGTGTAGTGCAAGGGACATCCTTTGGGCTGGATATGGGTTGTTCAGTTGCATCCAATTGCATGTTTGCGTGGCGGCTGTGTGTATATCAGCTCTCGGTGGTTTCTGGTCGGCACTGCACACAGGCGCCCTGCGCATGCACGTATGTGCTGCGGAGGGCTGCTTGCGTGTGCTGGTAACTTGTACAGTGCAGCGAGCAGTGACTTGAACCCAAGCCGTGGACAGTTCAAACGTTGAGGTACCTGATTGGTACCTGCCAAATAGTTGCTCTGTACTCACTTCTGATCACTGCAATTGTGCTCACCTTACACCCAGGGCTCTCTATGCTCCATCCGAAAGAGCTGTCAGTGGACTATGGTCGCGTGTTACATGACGCTAGTGTGACATAAAACATGCAAGGGCCTCCCTGTCTTCGCATACTACATGCATGAAGGCGTGCAGGAAACTGATGGTGCGCTGTCCCCTGTGTGCAGATGTTATCTCTGCAGGTCAAGTCACGGCACTCTCACAGCAACAAGCCTTATCCACAGCAAACCATGACAAACGCTGTGAACAGCTGCATGCATTCATCAAGCCCACATACCGTACAAGCAGTGTATGACCTCAGTACTGTATAGACAATGTTGAGTATCACAAGTGCTGAATCTTGACATGCTCCCGCGTGTTACATGACGCTAGTGTGACATAAAACATGCAAGGGCCTCCCTGTCTTCGCATACTACATGCATGAAGGCGTGCAGGAAACTGATGGTGCGCTGTCCCCTGTGTGCAGATGTTATCTCTGCAGGTCAAGTCACGGCACTCTCACAGCAACAAGCCTTATCCACAGCAAACCATGACAAACGCTGTGAACAGCTGCATGCATTCATCAAGCCCACATACCGTACAAGCAGTGTATGACCTCAGTACTGTATAGACAATGTTGAGTATCACAAGTGCTGAATCTTGACATGCTCCCAGAACACACCCTCACAGAGCCACAGGAAATCTTGCTACCTCCCCGGTTCCGGGCACTGTCTCACACACTCACAGAGCCATTGCTGCTGTGCAATCAGCACTGGTGCCTAGTGCACCTCTTAAACATGACACATTGCAGCTAACCATGACGAACACAACAGGTGCCTGTATCCCTATCGAGACCACCTACCATACAAGCGGTATAACCCAAAGTACTGTATGAACAATGTTGTGTACTACAAGTGCTGGAGCTTGATGTGCTCCCACACTACACACTCACACAGCCATTGCGGCTGTGCGATTAGCAATGGTGCCCAGTGCACCCCTCATGCATGACACATTGTATGACACATCAATGTTTGCAACCAACATACACCGGCAACTGCACAAAGCAGCTGTCAGGTATTGCCAGAGGTTGCACGGAGTGATCGGGTCTGACGGTGAAGGGCCACAGCTGGGAAGGACATGCGTACAGCCACTTGGGAGCACACAGGGGGTGCGCGTGTGGCGTGTGCCTGCACAGATACCACTTAGCCACACAGCATGGCCCATCACCCTTCAGCAGCTGAGGACATGGCGAGGGAGGAGTCTTGAGCCTCACTGAGGCGTGGTCGGGCAAAGCAGGCAGTCCAAGGCCTGCAGCATGTGTCAGCTGCTGAGGCAATGGCATGTTGGGGCACAACCACCAAACAAAACAACAACACCAAAACTCGCAAACAGCATGGTCTCAGCGCAACAGCATGGCCTCAGACCTTCCACAGTACGCCTCCCCTCCACCCTCATCCTTTCCACCACATCCATCAAAGATACACAGCTGTAGCATAAGACCATCCACAGCCCGCACCCGCTTCCCACCACAGACACACAGCTATAGCATAAACCATTAGTCACAGGTAAAACCAGAGAGCCGTGACTGCCCAAAAAGCACACATGCTGCCAAGCAGCCATCCATGCCCCTGACCAACACCCCACACGACACTGCCAAACACCCCACACATCACTCAACACTGACCACCCAACAGGCCAGCAGCCACCCAAACCTTAACATCTGCTCCCCACTTCCCGCCCTGCTTCAACAGCCCCGGGGCACAAGGAAGCTCTGGCCTTCATCATCATGCGGCACGCAGCACAGCACAACACAGCAGCGCACCCTGGGCATGGCATCAGCACAGCCCCTCCCCTGGCCAACACATTGTGTGGGATCATCCAATCACCACATGCAAGGCCACCAAAGTGCAGGAACTTGGGCTTCTGACTTCTCCACACCTCCATTGTGCCCTAGCACAGACCACCATCAGGCACATCTGTGACACGCTGTGTGTCAGTTTTGCCACAATGGAGTGACCACAGGCCGGTTTATACCCTACACAGAAACAGGGTACATAAACCCAGCTACCAGAGGACGCAGCCAGGTACGTATCGAGGTCATAGGCTGTGTCCAACATGCCCCCAAGCATTCCCCTACACCAGCACGTGCATGATCTAGCTCAGACGTTTGTGAGCCATATCACAAAGTGCACTGCCAACATGAGTGACACACAGGGAGAGTTCTGGGTACAGGCAAGCAGTAAGCCTGCACCAGCACACCAGCCGTGATGTTATGAGTAAGCTCGATACTTTATCTTTTGGTTGTCAACGGCCTGACACAACCGTAATCCGGTTGGTCGGTCGAAGGTCAGTCGACCTTTTGGCATCAAGCACGAGCCCTGCGCTCATGTGTCAACACCACTGGTGCTGCAAACATTGCACGCTTGAATGAAGACAGGTGCACCTTCCCAGCGCAGGCCGTGAGCATGCTGTAGTGCACAGCTGCGAGGCAAGCTGTGACGCATGCTGATTGGCTTCTTCTCAGCACCCAATGCCGCCCTTCCATGTTCACTAGTTCCAATCACCCTCCTCACTCATCGCACAGGCTAGCCCTGCAGTGGCTAGCACCTGTCGATCAGACATGCACACCCCAACTCCATGCTTCCAATGACTTCACACATGCCTGCTGTACTCTGCAACAGGAGCAACTCCCACTCAAAGTGGCACCCACCACCAAAGTTGTCATGAGATCCCGTCACTTGCGACACAAACCAGCACCTCGCCAGGTGTGGAGTGATGAGCTTCGTGCACTTCACAGCACATCACCAGCCGCTCCAACCGCACTGCAGCGCCGCCAGGTACAGGCTGTGCTGTGGGTGGCGGCCTGCGCGGCACGTTGTCCAGGTACAGGAACTCAACCAGGCATTTTTTTTTCAAAAAAGAAAGAATCCGATACACCCCCTTTGTAATGTAATGCCACAGGATTCCTCCCATCGGCCTCGCATCCTGTAAGGACGGCTCATCTCATGCATGCTCGAGGGCTGAGGCATTGGCACTCCTGGCCACTTCATGGACGTTGGGCAAGCAGCAGGTGCAGCTGACCCACCAACACAAACCGGTGGGTGGCAGAGCACTGCGGGACTCAACCTCACCTGCCTGGGTGAGACGCAATGGTTCTCTGCAGCCCATGTCTCAACACAACCACAAACACTCACACACACATCACTGTTGCTTGCCTACCTAGTAGGACAGTCTTAGTGAGCTTGCATGTATCCAAGTACTCCATCTGTCGACACACACATCTATCCCTCCAAGTGTCTTGCACACACCATGCCCCCCCCCCACCAAAAAGCCCATATGCGCCAGGATGGAAAGTTGGGAGCCCAACAAATGCAGGGGTGGAGTGCGGGAGGCAGCCATGCACGCAACCAACAACCAGCCTTTGGTCAGTAGCAATGCCACACCAAATAGCCCGGCCTCAGACCTATGCTACCCCGCAGAAATGGAGGGGAGGGAGTGCATACAGGCAGACATCCACGCTAGCATGCACAAGCATGCAGATGGATACTGCTGCAGCACACGACACAATGCCCACCATGCCTACAGCGGCGGTTACTGCCCAAGCATTGACCAAGAAGAGTGTCTTACCAGAATGCAGCACTTGAAGCTCTCCCCGCCTCCACAAGTGAAACCCGTTTGTACGCTACCCATACCAATGGGACCTCCACCTTACGGCAACACGAGCTACAACCAACAGACATTCAATTGCAACCCGGTCCACAATTGTGCCAATCCATTCACTGATCAAGAGCTTTGTCAGCTCTGTCGACAGACGTGCGGTGTTGTTGGTTGGCCCATCATCAAGGGACTCTACCTGACGCAGGTTAGTGCATGCACCAAGCGCAATGCTTTGGCGACTGCATTGCAGCAGAACACCAGAACAGACGCAAGCTTGCAATCGAAGCAAGCCCCAAGCTACCGGCAACCGTGGTAGCTGCCAACTGCAGCTGTCCTTGAAAACGCAGCGTAGTGCGCCAAGCTGCAACATGTCATCCCTCATCCCAGGACACCTCAATCGCGACCAAGCCATGCAACTTACAGCAGCACTTGTGTTTTGGGCTCGGCAACACATACAGCAGAAGCCACGATCGCCCTACGCCCAAGGCTTGCGGAACAACTCGACATTGCTTGCTCCCCTGCTGGGCACGAGCAAGGCTAAGAACGCACACCAGCCCCCTACTGTGCGAACACATCCCAGGACACCTCAATCGCGAACAAGCCATGCACCTTAGCTGGTTTTCAAACTCAACGTTGCTTGCTCCCCTACCGGGTACGAGCAAGCCCAAGAACGCACACCAACCCCCTTCTGTACGAACACGTTTCCCAGCACGCCATCCCAACCTCCACCACATGGCGATCAAATGGCAATCACGCGCGCACACACAGATACACACTCACATTTCAGCCCGTGAGTACACAGACACACCCGTCTCAGGCGTGCGTAGCACACCATGTCCCAAAACCCGCAGCGGACCCCTGCGCGGCTCACGAGACCAGCACCAGCACCAGCAAGCCACGTGTGCCATCTGTGGATATGCCGTGCAGCACATACACACCTCTCGAAGTATGAGAGCCCGCCACCCCAACACCACCACCTACGACCTGTACCACCCCTAGTACAGGTACCAGCGGGCCCAGTAAGGGAACGAAGAGCCCACACCAGCTGAGGACTGATCGCTTGACGAACTCAACAGCACCCTGGGTAAGAGGGTGTTCGGCGTGTCTCATCGTTGTGAGGCTAGACCTTGGGCCCCCGGCAATCTCGGCAGTTGTGTGTGTGTGTGTGGCCAGCCGGTGGGGGCCCGGCCCGGCCCCCTTGTCTTCCCCCCAAAAATCACCCTGCAAAGGCGGGTGCAGCACCTCTGAAGCTCGCCAGCTCAGGCTGGGGTGCAGCAGGCAGGGGCTGTGCCTGCTGATGTGCAGCAGCAAATGCCTGCAGCTGCTCCTGCTGAGCAGCAAAGGCCCGCAGCTGCTGCTGCTGAGCAGCATAAGCATGCAGCTGCTGCTGCATGGCCGCCTGCACAGATGCCGCCAGCGGCTGTGACACCACCTGCAAAGGTCCTCCAGCAGCAGCAGCAGGAACAGCCCATGGTGGCTGCTGCTGCTCAGGTGGCCCAGAAGTGGAGGCCACGGCAGCAGCAGCAGCAGCAACAGCAGCTGCCCATGCATCAGATGGCCCAGAAGCGGGGGCCCCGGCAGCACCAGACTGATGCAGCATTTGCTGCGCAGCAGGCGCCTGCAGCTGCTGCTGCATCGTGGCCGGCTGCTCGTGCTGCAGTTCCTGCAGTGCCTGAGCATCACCGCCTGCCGGCCATGCAGCTTGCTGCTGCTGCTGCTGACCTTCCATAGCCGCCTGCTGCAGTTTCTGTCCCTGACCCTGACCCTGACCTTGGATCTCCTCCTGCTGCCTCTGCAGTGGCGGCAGCTTCCCCTGCGCACCAGCCCCGGCAGTATCGCTCGTCTTACGTTTGGAGTCTCTTGAGACTTTGGAGACCTTGGGCTGCAGCATGCTGGCCAGGGCAGCCAGCTGAGCAGCCAGCTGCTGCTGAGCGTCCACGGCCACCGGGCCAGCGGCAAACTGGGCCGCTGCGGTGCTGCAGAACTCGGCAGCAGCGGCGGCCGCTGCGGTGATCTCTGCTGGGCCTGGCTCCTTCACTACAGAGCATGTATAACAGGACATACCGCACACGTGTTTAGGGTTTAGGCTGTCGTTCGTGATAGTAGGACTAGCTTCCGTTTGACAGCCAACTGAACACACGCCAAGCACCATGCGACCCATGCCAGCATGCAATCCCACCCCTGACCAGTTGACAGCAGCTGCCTAGCAATAGCGTTTGATGTAAGGGGGGCATACATGACAGGAGGACCTGCACTGCAGTGCTGCTCGCTGACTCGGCTTCCCCACATCACAAACACGATCTTGGCCGATCAACAAGCATGCTCACGGTGGCGCCGGGACAGGGGTATTGACATCCTTCAGCTAGGCGCATTGCAGGGGTGTAGAAACATGAGTTGAGACATGATTTGCATTCGGCAGGTACCTGTCATGATGACCAATCGTATCAATGGCAGGCCAACCAGTGTGCGCACCTGTCATCTTAGGTGGCTTGGGCTTGAGTGTTGACAGGTAGAGGCGCAGCAGCTGCTTCTCTGGGTCAAACGCGTAGCCAGCCAGCCACTTGCGCACAAACTTCTTGGCCAGGGCAGAGTATGGCGCTGCAGCACGGCACAGCACAGCACGGCACAGCACAACACGGCACAGCACAACACGGCACAGCATCAACAACTTATCACCCAGGGCAGAGTAGGGCACTGCAGCACACAGCACGGCACAGCATCAACAAACGTGACTGCTTGCACCACATGCAAAGTCACATGCTCACAGAGCTGACTGGCACTTGCTGCATGGGGAAGGTTGCCATAGCTTGCTGCGCAGCACTGACAGTCACACCCAAGCTGGCCGGCCGCCGGTACAGGACAGTTGTGCTCGCCCAGATGGCTAGCGGCCCCACAAACAAGCAGCATGTTGCAACAGAGAGTACATGCAAGCGAGTACCAACAGGGACTAGCAGGTGCACTGCCGTCCTTTCTATAAGTCGCTAGCTTGACAGCCCAACAAAGAAGCAGGAGTGCGCATTGGTAACACTCACATATCACCAGGTGCACCGCCTTCCTGTACAGCCGCAGCTTGGCAGTGAGCTGGACCTCTGTGTCATGGCCGTCCAGGTAAAAGCGGACCGGGTGGGCCGCGATGTGGTTGTCGGGCATGTTGATGCTGTCAGGCCAGAACTCCTGCACCCACTTGTAGGCCACGTAGAACACACGCGCTCCTGCGCAGATCTGGGTGTCCTGCAAGTCGAGGTGGAGTGTGTGTTGGACAGTAAGAAAATGTGTGTGTTTGTGTTGGTGGACAGACCGGCAAAAACAGAAGTGTGAGGATGCGAGTTCTTACATGAAAAGTACCCTGCAGAACCCAAGGGGTGCCATGGCATGCACGACGCATCATCAAATCAGCCGTAAACATGGATATACAGTGCGCTAAGCATGCAGCCCTCACCCATGTAAGAGCCACAGCTGAAGCCATGACCCTACACAGTCCTTACAAGTATGCCACTGTCAAGGTTGCTTCAAGGCTGAACCCGTACCCACAGCAGCAACAGTATCAACGTGAAGCCAACCACGCAGTCAACATGGACACCCGATTGTTTTGCGCAGTCCCAACTCCCTCTTGCTGTGCAACTTGAGCGCACACGCGGCCAATGCTTGTGTCGGTCTGCTGAAACATGTCTGTACGCGCACCTTTGGCATAACCTTGAGGCCGTCGTCACTCATCCACTCCTCAGTAGGTGGCACCCACCGGTCCCTGCGTGGTGCAGCCTTGCTCCCTCCCCGTGGCTTGCCTCCTGCGCGTGCCCCCATGCCGCCCGCTGCCGCGGCCAGACCCCCCTCGCCGCCACCTGCGTCAGCACTGCCTGCGTCAGCAGCGGTGTCTGCAACCCCGCCGTCATCCATGCCGCCGCTGCCTCCGCTGTAGCTGCCGTCCTGACCCTCTGTGCCAAGGTCACCTCCATCCGCAGCCATCCAGCCGGCATTGAGAGCTGCCGAATCCTCATGGGGGCTGCCCGGCCCCTCCTCGCCCTGCTGCTGCTGCAGCACCTCCTGCTGCAGGAGCTGCCAGCCGTACCCCCTGCGTGCTGAGCCTGAAGCCTTGGCGCGGCCAGGCGCAGCAGCGGCAGCACCTCCTGCAGCTGTAGCAGCGCCCGCAGCGTCTGGGGAGGTGTGTGAAGCCGCTGCACCGCCGTCCTCACTCCCCTGGCCCTGCGTGCGCCTGCGCTTGGGCGCGGCGCGCATGCGAGGAGGCCGCCACAGCTCGTCCTCACCATCGCTGTTGGCGCCGCCGGCGATGCGAGCGCCGCCGGCGCCGGCCTTGCGCTGGCGCTTGGGTGCCCAGCGCTCAAAGACGGGCGGCAGCTCGCCAGTGAGGGCGACCGCGTTGGGTTTCACTTGGCGCTTGCCGCACGCGCGGGGCTTGAGGAGGAATTGCTGCTCTTCGATGCTGGGGTCTACCACGTCCTGCATGCACACATATCCAAACAAATGTTTGACTGTCTTTGTAAGACTATTCCAAAGCAGTCTGCATGTACCCTCTATGCTGAAACACAGGCATTCAGGCAGTCCTTTGTCTCTTCAGTAGAGCGCATTTGACACAACTTTAGACGTACATGATTGTGTACTGGTGAGTTGCTGTCCAAGTGTCAACACACACGCAGGTGACACCTGCAACTATGAAGCCCCTACACCTCATGCCCCCATCCACTCCTACAAGGACAGGTTGCGCGACATGCAGGAGAGACCCACACACCTGCATGCCGTCCTCCTGCATCATCGCCGCAGCTACAGCAGCAGCCAGGCCGCTGCCAACGGCACCACTAGCGCAGGCCGCCATCTGCTGCTGGAACTCCACCTCCCAGTCTGTCTTCCTGCGGGAGCCGCTGCTGCCGCCATCCTGCTGGCGCTGCTGCTGCTGCTGCTGCTGGTTGTACTCCGGTCCTGCAGCATCAGTGCTGTGCTCCTCTGCAAAGTACCCGTTCTGGATGCTGCCAGTCCAGTTATCGCGCGCTGGCTGCTGAGGCTGGGTGTCGTACGCTGCGTCGTACACACCAGCAGCGGCTGTGGCGCCATAGCTACTGCGCTGCAGCTGGGTTGGGTCCTCCCCATGCGCGGCAACGGCAGGGGTGCTGCCTGCGGCTGCTGCATCTGCCACCTGCTGCTGCACAGCTGCGAGAAGCATGTCAAGCCCTGACGCGTCTGCTGTGGCCGCCACGTCTGCGACAGCAGCTGCTGCCTTGGCTGCTGCCTTGGGGGCTGCTGCTGCTGCAGGGGCTGTGCTGGGGGTGTGCCCTGGGGCCGGACCCGGCCCCTCTGAGGCTGCAGTGTCCTGGCCCAAAGCAGTCCAGGCAGACTGCAGCTGGTTCACAATGCCTAGCAGGCGCTGCTGCTCGGGGGTTGCCGCGCTGCTGGAGGCTTCAGGTGCCTTGCTGGCGATCGCAGCCCGCAGGCGGTCCAGCAGCTCAGGCATAGCCTGGGCCTGCTGCTGCTGCGGAGGCTCCTTGGGCTCTTGAGGCTGCTGCTGCGGCTGGGGTGGCGGCTGCTGCGGCTGGGGTTGCTGCTGCTGCTGGGGCAGCTGCGGCACCTGCAGGCTGTGAGCTGCTGCTGCAGGAGCGTACCCCGGGCGAGCCATGCAGGGGTGCGAGCCATGCGCTGCCACTGGCACCCGCGCTGGCACTGCTGTGACACTGTGTCCTGCAGCCATGTGCACGGGCGCAGGTGGTGGTGCAGCTGCTGCGCTGAGGCCAGCACATAGGGTGCTATAGCTCTGAGGCATGCTGAAGCCTGTGGCAGAAGCCAGGGCGCTTATGTTCACCTGTGCTGGCACCGCTGCGCTGATTGCCTGGGTTACAGAGTGCGCAGGAGGGCACGCATGGTGCTGCTGCTGCAGGGGCAGCATGGGCGTTCAGCCCGGTCCTGCAGGCTGCGGCTGGGGCTGCTGTTGCTGCTGGACTGTGGCCTGCAGGACCTCGAGCAGGGAGCGGCACAGCTGCTGGGCCATGCTGTGGGGTTCCTGTGCTGGGGCCTGCTGTGCATGCACCTGCTGCATGGCGGGTGCATGAACGGTGCTGTGCTGAGGCTCTGTGACGCTGTTGTTGCTGTGGGGGCTTGCCGCACCCCAGCACTGCCCAGAGGCAGGAAGGTGCAGCATGGTTGGGGGTTGCTGTGGCTGGGGCTGTGCTTGAGCCTGCTGCTGGCTCAGCAGCATGTGTGACAGCACTTGCTTGAACTGCTCAGCAGCGTCGTTGCTGCTTTGGGGTTGGTGCTGGGCCTGGGTAAAGCCCAGGGCCACTGGCTGCACCTCCTGGTACGCAGCGGGCATAGTGACCCCGGACAGCAGCAGACGATGCAGGGCATCCCCTTCACCCTGCTGGGGTACTGGGTGCTGAGGCATGATTGTGATACCTGATTTGTGGTTCCTGGTCAAGCTCCCAAGACTGTGTCCAGGTGTACTGTTGCAGTCAAAGCAGCTCCCACGTATGGCCCAGCCCACTGTAGCTGACTCCTGACTCGCCAACAGCGATTAACGTGCGGAACACCGGTGGGCTGCAAGTGATCGCACGGGAACAGCAACTCTTCGCCGGTCAAGCATCCAAGAAATGTTGTTGGTGGGGAATGTCTCTGTATCGTGGTCTCTTGATGTCCCAGCCCACAGTATACAGGATAATAAGGCATCACGCATAGTTGAAACAGGTACACGTGCTCAGACATGGGTCATTTCCTTCAACCGTTGCCACAACGCTGCAGGACAGCAATGGCAATCCGCCCACCTGTTGCCTCCCGAGGCTCGTGAGCAAGATTTGGGGGTTGATTTGTCCAGTTCAGAGTCCTGGGAATCCTGCAATGACTACGATAACGTGCCTGCTTGAACAGGCTGCAAGACAGCCTTCGCAGTGCGGAATGACCAGCACAGCACAACCATGCGCTACTTCTATAGTTTTTCTACTTGTGAGCACCCAGGAACGGCTGCTGCTGCTATACAAGTGGATCCCACCAACCTGGGTCAGTCACTTGAACCGGTCGTTGAACCTCCAAGAGCGAAAAGATCGCTTACAGATCGAACATCCGCTTTGGAATGATGATTAAGAGTCTCAACAATGAGTTTACGCACATATATCGCTGCAGAGATAGCGACAGACTTCGGGCCTCGTTTCGCGCAGCACTGCAGCCAGATATCTGTGGAACGGAGGTCGTCACTCTGCTTACTACCATCTGCTTGCAGGAAATGGTGTTTCTCCAGTAGCCTGTGTGTTGCTCCTGCTCTGGTGGACTTTGCCACTGGAACGTCCCACCACCTGGTCCCACAAGATTGCTACTGGATCACGTCCGCAGTCTTATACTCAATCTTGCGTCATGCATCGGTCTTTGACTTTGGCAGCGTGTTTTTAGCTTGCTGATGGGGAGTCGGTGACAGTGGGATAGTTACCCTGCTGCGGCCCCCCCTGTTGGCCCAGGCCAATCATTCTGAGAATATACAGTGCTGGTGGCCTAGCTGCTGTTTCGACAAGGTGGTTTTGATAGTTGACTGCACATAAATGCCCAGCACATGTTGCATGTTTTGTTGGAAGTCCCAGGTCAACCAAGGAACTGGCAATTGAAGGCTTGGCCAGGCTGGCCAGCCTGGCCAAGCCTTCAATGGCAGGACTCACCCCAGTGACAGATCAGCTTTGACGAAGTTCTGTCCTTCCAAGGCAATGCGCAATATTCACTGTTACAATGGGGCAATAGTGCCAAAAAATCTTGACTGGCTACATCACGCCGTGACGGCACTGCAAGTGCTGCACAATGCAGAAGGCCCTATGGTTGTTCTATGGTTGCACAGAAACCCTGGAAATAACTGACTGGCGTTCGGGTGTATGCATAGCTGTTGCCTGCCGCAAATGCGGTGCAGTCGAGCCCATGATGTACAACAGGACCCCATGCATTGGAGCATCAACAGCGCCATGCCCGCACGCTGCCTTGCAGCAAGTGGCAGTTGATGTTGCAGTCCATCATGGCATGCTTCAGCAGATGCTCCCTTTCCACAAGGGTGTCAACAGCTTTCAGACAAGCCTTGATGAATAAACACATGCCATCCATGCACCAACTTGTAGCCGCCATGCTTGTTACTTGTCACAGCCAATTGTACTCATGACGTCACGCCCGGAGAGTTGGTGTCGAAGTTGGCACCTGCATGTCACAAGCGCACCATGCAGTGGGTTGTGCAGACAAAACCCTCTTCCTGAGCTCACGACCTGTTCAGCAAGGTTCGCAGGCCGCCTAGCGTGCTGATGCGCTAGTTTGTGTGCTTACTCCGTCGGCGCAACTCTGCAACTGACGCTGTCGTTTTCATGGCCTGGACACCTTGCTTGCAGCTGACGAGACTTGTTCAGCTACTGCTGCAAGCGCCAGGCCCAAAGTAGGGCATGACAATGCAGTGGCGTGTAGCTAGCTGTACCGTACAGCGGCTGCAGCTGTCAGGTGTGTGTTGGACAAACGTTGCTGGTAGAACCCATGACGCATGACGCTGCTTTGACTGCTGGGTGGCAATCAAGCTGCGCTGCCAACATTGCGGAAGATGCCCAATCTACACCAGCAACACACGAGTGAAGCATGCATGCATGCCGCTTGCAAAATTTGGCGCATCAGGGACTGTGGTTGTGGGCTGATGGGATCTGTACTGCAACAGCTGAGCTGGATGTGACACTGTCACACGTGCTGAGCACGCTTGTTTGTGCTAATATTTATATAATTTCATATTTCAATATTGTTCATTGATCAGCAGCACTCACCCACGGTCTTTTCAGCCTGGCCGCCAGACAGGTTCTCAGCAACACCCTTCATGCTCACTGCACCACCTGCAGGCAGCACAACAGCATTGCAAAGGGGTGCAGCGGCCAATTGTATGTAATCACGGCAATGGCTGGCTGTCATGAGGTAATCAGCGATCGCTGTGATCACAAAAGCGCTCACGGTCACCATTGATTAGATACATTTATTGGTATGTACGTACAACTGCCAGGTCACTGATAGATGAATTTGGAACCTGAACACGTTGCTGATATCACACCAGCCGCAGCAGCAGCAGGCTCTGCTTCACTAGATTGCTTAGGCTCAGGGCCGATGTCGCAGTGACCATCAAATGCACTGTGTCAGACCTGCACACAGTCAGACATACCTTCTGGCCCTCGTTGCTCAGCAACGACCCCTCCTGCTGCAGCACCAGCCAGTCCACCTACTGCAGCTCCAATGACAGCCCCAGCAGGACCACCAGCAGCACCAACAGCTCCACCTGACAGCACCATGCAGCACATCGTCAGCACAGCACCTGGCCGATTCACTCTAGTCAACCTTCTACCAGGGCCACCCAGCAGGCTAGCCTCATCTCAGATGAGTCAGCCGCTGTCTATAGCATGAAAACTCTCTCTGCAACCGCTGTAACTGCTGTCAAGCAGCACCATGATTTGCAACTTGGCAATGGCATCGTATCATTGACCAAAAGCGCCTGAGTGGTTGCCGCATTGCTCACCGAATGCAGCCCCAGAGCCCGCTCCTACACTGGCGCCCTGGGCAAGCTTGCCATACTCGTCCTGATCAAGGGCTGCAGGGTCTGGGATGGCGGGAATACCCTGCTGTGCATCCTCAGATGTCCGCTGCTCTGCCATTTGTGCCAAGAGTCTGACTTCACTGCCTCCAAAGAGCTGGATAAGAAAAAGCGTGAGAATAGCGAATGCGCCGAGTATAACGGGGCCGATAATGTGCTTCATATTGTGGCGATGTTCTGTTCCAGGGCGTTGGAAGGCGACCAGTCAAGCCTCGTCACTTATGACGCATACCTGCGTGCGTGGCAGTAACTGTCCAAAGTGTGCCAATCGAAAGCATTCTATGATCATGCAAGTTTTGGTTCTTACTGATTACGCTTTGTAACCCCCCGCTCTATATCGTCGCCCAGCGATCGGTCCCAGTGTGACACCCCCCCCCCCCCCCCCCACCTCGGTTGAACTGTGTGAATCAACAAAGCCACCAACCCAAGTAGGTCCTTCCCAGCGCCCACTTCAGCAAACAAGAAGTCAACCATGCAGGGGCAAGTCGACCCCAATCTGTCAAGGGATGAGCAACAGCTGTTCGCTACTGCCGTGGCTGACAACCCAGAGCTCAAAGGCCGTGCAGCAGGTGCAGCAACAGGAGCAGCAGCTGGTGCCGTGGTGGGCGGCCCAGTAGGGGCTGTTGCTGGTGGTCTGATCGGCCAGGCTGTTGGTGGGCTGGTGGGGGCTGAGGCAGGACCTGAAAGCGGCCATGTCGAAGTGGTAAAGAGCCCTGGAGAGGAAGCAGCTGCATTGTCTGGTGCTGTCAAAGAGAAGCCAGCAGCTGACACACAGTCCACCCAGTGAAGTTGAGCACAGTTTTATTGCTCAGCTGGCAGCACACTACTGCTGATAGTTTGGGCTGTATGTGTTTGTGGGTGCCTGTACGGCCAGCTGTCTGGTGCTGTAGAGAAGCCAGTAGCAGACACGCAGTCCACCCAGTGAGTTTTGTTGATCGACTGGCAGTGGGTGAGCTATGCTGGATCGGGCTGTATGTGGTGCCTGTGTTGCCAGCTGCCTGTGCTGGTTACAACAGCGGGAAGTGCCTATGCCCAGGTAGCTCTATTTTATCCTAGCCTAGCCTATCCTGCGCTTGCGGCAAGTGGACTGGGCTTACACTGGTGATGGTGAAGTGCAGTGATGTGATATGTCTGAATGCGCATTGTGTCACGCTGTCTTTCTTGCGGCGCTTGGCTTGTCAGTTGTCCATGGGTGTTGCACGCCCGGCATGGCATGTGGTAGCAGATGCCCTGATGTGTACTGCCACTCCTGCCTTGCTGTGATGTGTCCCTATTGCCCTTGAGCTGACTCAGGCTGACCGGTGATGCCATCAGTGTGTTATAATACAAACCATGGGTGCTGCACCCAATGATTGTGTCATGCTGCCTTTGTTGGATTGGATTGGATGTTTGTCAGTTGCCAGTGCTTGCTGCAACACAGCCCGGCATCGTGCCTAAAAGTGCAGCGGCACTCTTGCCTTGCTTCCTCTTGTTTGCGCTGTGCACAAGGTAATTTGATCCATCAATCTTGATATCAGTGCATTGGTGTAAGCGCCATTTGTGGCTACTGCACAGCTCAGCTTTGTAGTAAGATCGAAGAGGCTGAAGCTGCCGTGTCTGTCGGTGAAAAGAAGTGGTTAGTGATGCATATGCATGTGCAGCTGCAGCTAGACGAGCTGCACAGCTCAGCTTGACTGTGGACAACTCACACGGCTTCCAGCCACTGCTTTTATTGCATGCCTGTTGACTTTCAACACCGTTCGTGGCTCTGCACAGTGTGAGGACAGGCTGAGCTGTTCATGGCAGGCACTCAATGACTGAGGCCTCCTCAAGCCAAGGCTGAGGTTGAAGGGGTTGAAGCAGGGAACCCATATCAAATCCTTCCACATCAGCGTTCACACAGTATTGAAGTTGAGGCACCACGGCCTCCTGTCCAGCTGTACACAGCACCTGACAGCCCCAGGAACACATGGTCCCACACACACTCTGCTTCTATTTACACAAATCACAGCCCCGCCACAGCACGGCAATGCTGTCAGTGCCCGATGGGTCGCAATGGTGCTGCCCGTATCGCATCCAAATCTAGTGAGTCGTACACCTCTTCATCAACCTCCCCAATCACAGCACTGCAGGGGCAAACAATATACACCAGCAGCACAACAGCACGGCGGCGACATGATGTCAGCATATCAGGTCAGCAAGAGTCAGGTGCTGCAAGCTAATCCAGGGAGAGCCAACGCTGGCCATGCACTGTGAGAGCCGTAGACTATCACAATGCAGGCAAACTGCAGTGCAAGCCCTGTGCCTGCTGGAGCCCCCCAAACCCCTTCTTGAAACGTAACAAAATAGAGTTTGCAGTTCAGCACAGGAACCACACAGCACAGCACACAGCATGGCAGCGTGCAGCAATGCACACCGATGCTCAGCTGTGGTCCACCTCATCTTCACTGCCTGTGTTGCAGCTGCTGCTGCTGCTGTTGCTCAGGGGCTGCTGCCCTCACTCACAGCAATGCAGCTAGGTGCAAGCAACCAAGTCATTGCACATACCCACACCCACACACTTACATGTTGTCTCCCCGAATGACTTGCAGCCCTAAGTCGGCCATCTGCACCCCCGACTGCAGCACCAAGCAGCAACACACAGGATCTGACCGCTCGGCACAACTGAGACACTGCTGTTGTTCTGAGATGGGGAGGTTGGGAAGCGTTGCAAGACCTTGGTTACTTCGATGCAGTGCAGAACACGGTTCGGCTGCCGGCATGCTGCAGGGAAGTGCTTTTGCGATGCACTCCTGCAACAGCTGTGACGCTGCCACTCCTGCTGCCACTCCTACTACTACTGTTGCTGTTGCCTGCGCTCACCGATGTGCTGAACACCAGCTCGCAGCAGTTTTCCAATATCACGTTTGTGACTTGATCGTAGCCCCGGAAGATGCCCTGCAGCAGTATGGGGTGCAGGCATCGGGCAGCGACAGTACTGTCAGCGCTAGCTACTGCTGTGATACCCGTACAATTCAGCAGCCGCAATTCACTTGATGCAAAGCTCATAAGGATGGAGCCTGCTGTGCAAGTTTACTGTATAAAGCTGGCTCAGCTGCTGCGAGACCCAAAAACATTTTCCTGATTTGAGTCAAGAGTACTGCGGCGATTTGTGACGCGGGCTGTGAGAGTGCTGATGTCGCAGAAGAACAGCAGTGTGACTCCCGTTGTCTCAGGCTCAGGCTTGAAAAGAAACACTGTGAGGCTGCTGCACACACCTTGATCACACGGCCATCATTAGTGATGATCTCTACCACACCTGCGGCAGTGATATGACCCCGATTTCAGGCCTGCTGCTGCGTATCAAGCCTGATGCGCTGCACCAGCGTCACTGTTCGCACCTCCTATCAAGTGGGCTAGTCCAGATCCCTCTCCCTGCCCCTTGGACATCCTGCTGCTGAGTGCTGTTGACAGCAGCAGCAGCAGACGCCTACACAGTGGTGGGCAGGATGTAAACAGGTGTGATTAGGTTGGCTGGCCCGTTCTGCAGCGGTGTGAGAAACTTAGTGATGTGACTGAAAGTATTGCACGCTGTGGCTTCTGACACATGCACCTGTTACAATGATCCAAAGTTTTCGTCAGTGATCAAAGTTTCGTCAGTTCCAAACAACAGAAGGACAAGCCACCTCCAGCACATTCCTCTTCACAATCCGAAATGCTTCGTGTCTTGCAGCGCGGTCTGGCCCCTGCATCACCTCTCTCAGTGACAGTGCTGTCCCACTCATCGCGCTACAGCAGTGTTGCAAACAGCATGAAGGCAGTTGACATTTGAACAGCCTGGTGGACTGGAGGTCTTGAAGTATGTGGACGTCGAACAACCAGCCCCAGGCCAGGTGTGCCACCCCTGCCCGGCCCCACAGCCCCCCCCCCCCCCCCCCCGCCAAGTCAGCATGCTAGCGCTGTGGGCGCTGCAGTGTTTTCAGCAATCAAGTCATACATGCACTGCAGCGCAGAAAAGCACCATGTTTCGGCCACACCCACATTACAAGCGTCTCGGCATGCTGTCTGCATGGTCAAGTGCTGGTGGTTCAGCCCCCACACCCCCCCCCTCTCCCCGCACGCTGTGCGCGCTATGATGTTGTCAGGGTTGATGCCAATCATGCTTCCAAGCATACCAAAACACCCTACCTCTACCCATGGCAGATTCGTTGATTGTATTGTATTAATTGTATGCTCTCTGCAGGGTCAAGTGCTGGTGAAGAATGAGTACATTGGTGTCAACTTCATTGACACCTACTTCCGCTCCGGCCTGTACCCCCGGCCCTCATTCCCTTCAGGCCTGGGCGAGGAGGGAGCAGGAACAGTGGAGGCAGTTGGGCCAGGTGAGGGGACTTCCCGTGTCTTGTCCCTGGCGATTGCCATGAGCATGATCGCATCATGCTCATGGGACAGCTCACCATGCACCAGGTTATCCCTCTTCAATCCTTGCCCTGTGCTGTCTGGACAATGTTGCGGTAGCACTTGGCAAGCAGACTGTTTTGTTGTCAATGACCTGGAGCTGCATGCACACCACAATTTTCACGCGGATGCTATGCGATGATGTAGACTTTGACAGTAAAGGCCGCCACCAAATGAATTGGCCACTGTGGCCGCCCACACCTCCTGCCGCACAGGTGTTGAGGGCTTGCTGCGGGCGACCGTGTCGGGTACACCACAAGGTCTCAGCTGGGTGGCAGCTACGCAGATTACACTGTAGTGCAGGAAAGGCTTGTCACGAAGCTCCCTGACAGAGTCAGCACACAAGATGCGGCGGCTGTTTTACTGCAGGGCCTGACTGCCCTCTCACAGGCCACTGTGGCTGTGGCAAATGACATCAAACAAGGCAAGTGCAATGCTAATCAGTCATCGCAAAACCCCAGCTATGAATCCCCCTCTTCTTGCAAGTAGAGCTTGATTGCAGTACAGCGGCAGGGGCTGTGCTACACACACAGTGAGTGTTGAGTCACATGAAATATGCATCTAGGATTCACTAATTTGTAGTATATGCATCTAGGATTCACTCATTTGTAGTAAATTCTGGCTATTGCGCATTTCTTTCAGCTGCAAACACCCTGCAGATCCCCTAATTCAGCCACGTTGACTGATGTAGCACTTGCACGTGCAGGTGACTCAAGAATTGCGTTCTTTGAACGCAGCCGTCGACAAGAGCCTTCCTTGTATCTCTTTTCTATCGGCCGATGTGCATTTGTGCAGGTGACTGGGTGTTGGTGCATGCTGCTGCTGGCGGCACCGGTCAGCTGCTGACACAGATACTCAGCAGACATCTGGGTGCACGGGTGATTGGCACCACCTCAACACCTGACAAGGCTCAGCTGGCACAGAGCTGTGGGGCACAGGAGGTAGGTTTGGGGTTTAGGACTAAGGGTTTGGGGTTTTGGGTTTGAAGTCCAGGTGCACTGCGCCCCAGCTCAGACAGGTTCCAGGCTGTCTGTTGACTGTGCTTTGAAGTCATCAGCTGCAGCACATTGTTGCTTATCAACTCATCCAGAAATGCATCACAGGCAATGTCAAGAGCTCTGGGGCACAGGAGGTGGGTTTGGGGTTGAGGTTTTGGGGTTGAGTGTGTTTCGAAGTGCAGGCTGTCTACTGGCTGTAGTGCCTTGAAATGGTCAGCTGCAGCAGATGCGTACCTCACCAATTGTACCTGAGTCAGGATGGCATCACAGGTAGGTTCAGTTACGAGAACCGGGTACCAACAAGCTGTCACTGTGAATCACGGCTGCTGCTGATTGTTTTTGCCAAGTGCAGGTGGTGCTGTACACTCAGGAGGATGTGGTTGAGCGTGTCAAGCAGATAACTGATGGCAAGGGATTGAAGGCGGTGTATGATGGAGGTGAGAGCACCCAGACTTCTTCGGGCTCTTATAAGAGTACCTGTCCCAGTGCAAGAAAGGAGGGAGTCTCCCTTCCGGATGCATTCCTCTGTCAGCTAGAGTCTGCTTGCAGTGCCGCGACACTGGAAAAAGTGGGGAAAGTTTTCCGCAGACATCGTGCAGCTGGTACAGCTTCAAATTTTGCGCACGCTTCTGACAATGACCTTCCTAGTGCTACAGCTGCCAGCTGCCACCTTGGGCAGCATTGGTAGTTCAGAGTGTGCCAGCCTGTGGCAGCCTGCAAGTTCTGAACATTCAGTAAGCTGCACAAGTCATTCAAACTGTAACTGTTATCCTGCCTGCTGGGCCCTACCTGTGTCTTGCCGCAGTGGGCAAGGACACATTTGATGCCAGTTTGAAGTGCCTTGACTACCTGGGCTGGATGGTGTCCTTTGGTAATGCAAGCGGCAAGCCAGAGCCTCTGGACGTGCTCAGGTGAACTTAGAGACCCTAAACCCTAAGTGTTGAACATTTCCTGGCGGAGGGGGTGGAGCGAGGGGTGTTGATAGTGGAGTTGATTTGAACGCTGGCCTAAACCCTTACTCTTCACCAACTGTGCTGAATACTGACGACAAAGTGCATACAAGGTGCCGGTACACTGGATGCACTGGTCGTCTACACATGCATACTGGGCTGCTGGGCCAATCATTGACGATGATCATGATGATCATGATGACATCATTGGGTACCTGGCTGAAGAACTAAAGGTCCCTTCCCTGCTGCTGCTGCTGCTGCTGCTGCTGCTGCTGTGTCTGTCAGGTTGGGTGAGAAGTCTGTCCGGTTGATGCGGCCCTCCCTGTTCAGCACCCTAGCTTCACACCCTGACCTGGGTCGCACCCTCACGCAGCAGCTGCTAGGCCTGGTGGAACAGGGGGTGGTCAAACCACAGGTGCATAAGGTGAGCCTCACTCTAGGTCTGGGTGTGATTGAGCCAAGGCATTTCAATGATGATGTGCATAGCTGTTTGCACAGGCAGCTTTGTGGCGGATGCAGAAGTGTGGAAGCGGTGGGGGTTGCTCAAACCACAGGTGCACAAGGCGAGCCTCACTACTAGTGGCACAGGCTGGGCTATATCATTCAATGATATGATGCCGATCCGTTCCACGGCATGCGGCACAGACAGCTTTTGTGTCAGAGCCCAAAAAGTGGTAAAAGCAACAATAGAGCTGGACAAGTGGCAGCGGGTAGGGGCTGGTCAAACCACAGGTGAACACGGTGAGCCTCACTGTGCTAGGCTATATCATCAATGATGTTATGCCTAGCCGTTTGCCTGCTTTGCAATTCAACGTTAGTAAACATTCACCATAGTGTGTATGAGATGCTACAGGTAATGTGCAACGCTGACGTGTCACGTATGCCTCACCTCCGTCGTGCCTGCAGGTGTACCCCCTTAGCCAGGCAGCAGAGGCTCAATCAGACCTTGCTGGACGCCGCACTACCGGCAAGCTGCTGCTGCGGCCTGACTACCTACTGTGAAGGCTCGGCAACAGGCACCCGGACTGCTGAGCAGCTTTGTACATCTGTGTGACCCTGGTACCAAACATTGCGTCACACCAAGTGATGGATGTGTGTTTGGTTGCTGTCCATACTGTCCATGTTGTGCCATTTGGCACACTTGTGAGTCCGGTGGCATCTGCAACGTTGTTGCAACATAGCTCTGATGGCGCAGGCGCTTGTGTCTACTTGTCATACTACGGGCACACGGCAATGGCCAGTTGCCAGGTTGTGCTTCAGTGAGACAGAATGGCTTGAGATGAGGCAACCTTGTATGAAAGTCAGCAGAGGGGTTGAAGGCAAAGCTCAGACTTCAATTTTGCGAGTGTCCACACGGATGCTGCTGTGCTAGCCTAGCCTAGCAGGGATCGACTCTGTGGCTTGAGCCCCACGACAGCACAAGTGGGTGCAATTGGTGGGGGGCCCGGCTGCTGTGCAGCAGCACACATGACGGCGGAATGCTCAAAAATGCCAAGGTAATCTCAGATCGACTGTATCTCCAATGTTGTTCCAAGGCGCTTCGAGTACTCGCACAGACACGTTGCAACAGCAGCAACGACGCCCATCAAAGTGGTCAAGCCAGGTACTCAGTGGCACCACACATGTACAGAAAGTCACACTTAACACTCAAGTGATGGCAGGGACCAGTCTGGTGACGCCAGTACTGCGTACACATGTCACTCCAACAGCAGCAGCAATTCGCCGCAGGTGACCAGCTTATCCTACACATCACACATGGACACTGCTGCACTACTGCACCTGCATCTGCTCTCCTTGGCCAACATCAACGGTCCCGTCAGGGACTCCACCAAGACAGCAGCAAAGCCCAACCAGCACCGACGTTGGCCTGAGCTTGCATCGCAGCTTACTAATCAGCTTCAGCATGACAAACTCTATGCCAATCCTGACTCTGCACATGGGGCTGATTGCTGCACTCTGCACCAGCAGCAGCTGCTGCAGTGTACCACCCGGATGATCAGGCAGTCACAGTCACCCTCGGCCCCCGTTGAGAATGACCGCCTCCACACCAATCCTGCCTCCACTCCAATCCTGCATGAAGCTGATTGCTGCACCAGCAGCAGCACCTGCCTCCACACCAATCCTGCATCAGGCTGATTGCTGCACCAGCAGCAGCAGCCGCACCAGCAGGTGATGCAACCTGTCCACCAGTCCTGCAGTAACAGTCACCCTCAGCCGCCCTTGAGTATGACGACCTTCACACCATTGCGGGCCTCCACCTTGGCCACCTGGTAATGCAGCCAACAAAAGTGAACACGGGGACAGCGTTGTGATTGAAGGCACAGCCTACATGTCAGTGACATCTGTGGGTTGCCAACCCTGCTTGAAGACACATCAGCTGGATCCAAAGCACACCAATAGCAGAACCATACAGGCTGCTGGTGTGCCTGCCAACAAGCTTACTAGTCAACAAAGATAAGGTACCCCATTCCTAGTCCCAGTTCCCACAGTCTGCCGTGACTTACGCATGCAACCACATGCAATACCACACCACGGTCCCCACACCAAGACACACACTCACGCAAACCTTCTCCCTTTTCCTGGACACATCCATGCGAAACAAACATGTAACTGTCATGAATGAGTTACAGTTCAACTCAACTCCAATGGTTACACACATGCAATACCACACCACCGTCCCCACCTGCAGTATCCGCTGCTTCAGGAGTTTCTTGCCCTCCTCCCCCACCCGTACCGCGTCCAGGTGCTCGTTCAGCAGGGTGATTTGTGTGGTGGGGATGGGCCCCATCTGCTGCAGCGCCTGCGACACACCCTCGACGGTAGGCACGCCCTAGCAAGTAACACAGCACACAGCACAGCACAGGAAAGCCCCTCAGACAGCACACCAAACGATGCTGATACACAATCAGACCAGCCGCACAAGTGTCGCCTCACGCACATGTGACCACAGCATCTTGGACAGTCACACCCACAAACATACGCACTTGTTGAGCCTGTCGTCACGACATGCACTTGAAGGTTGGAACTCATGTGTTCAACACATGGTTGAGTGCTGTACAAGCGTCAGCTGGCAACCATGAGAGTGTCCATTTTCCATGCATATATTGCAAACCAAACTTTCAAGCTGCAGCTGCGTGTGCGTGAACTTCGTGCCCAGCAGATTTGAAAAGGAAAGTGATGCAGACCAGCCACGTACCTGCGCATCCAGCTGCTCAGGCCGCCACCTGTAAGCTGCCAGCGAGCCACCCCCTGCTGCAGCACCACCAGCACCGGCAGCAGCGGCGGCTGCACCTGCTGCTGCAACAGCAGCCCCCGCTGCTGCAGCATCCTCCCTCTTCCGCTTGGGGGCAGTGCTGCCGGGTGGTGGGGTCCTGCAGGTAATCATGCGTGTGTTGGTGTCGCAGCTTTCAACAGGGCAGAACCTGGCCGCTGGTGCCATGCAGTGAGCCCTAGTTTGTTTTTATTTATTGTTTGATCTGATGCATTTTGTGGCTGGGGGCCCTGGTGCACGAGGCTGTTGATGGTCCATGCGAGCTGACATGCCCCCCCCCCCCCACCTTGTGCGACCACCAGCCAGGCAACCAACCCTGATATCAGATGTAGATATATGGAAGAGTGGACACACTCACCTGCGGGGGGCAGCCCCTGGGGGAGGAGTCTTCTTGCTGCCCGCTGCTGCCGCTGCTTTGCTCCCCAGCGGGGGTGTGCTGCCGCGCCTGTTGGCCCCCAGGGGTGGGGTGGCTCTGCTGCCTCCTGCTGATGCTGTGCTGCCTAGCGGGGGTGTGGCAAGGCGAGAGGGCGCTGGGGAGCGGTCTCTGCCGGGGGGCCCCACTGAGCCCTTTCGCCGCTTGGCTGGCTGTTGGCTCAGATCGTGCTGCAGGCAGCAGGGTATGGGGTGAGAGGGGTGTGAGGGGTTTGAGGTGAGCAGGGGGGTGGGACGGGGGCCTCAGCTGTGACATAGGGTGCAGCTCACAGTGTTGCCTAGGGGGGGTCTGGCAAGGCATGAGGGGGCTGGGGAGCGGTCTCTGCCAGGGGGCCCCACTGAGCCCTTTCGCCGCTTGGCTGGCTGTTGGCTCAAATCGTGCTGCGGACACTATGGCATGAGGGTGTGAGGTGAGCAGAGGGGGAGGGGGGGGGGGTCTCAGCTGTGGCATGGGGTGCAGCCTTGGGTGCTGCCTAGCGGGGGTGTGGCAAGGCGAGAGGGGGTTGGGGAGCGGTCTTTGCCAGGGGGCTCCACTGAGCCCTTTCGACGCTTGGCTGGCTGTTGGCTCAAATCGTGCTGCGGGCAGCAGGGTATGGGGGTGCGGGGGTGTGAGGTGGGAGGGAGGGTGAGGTAGGGAGCGGCATGGTAAAACATAGTTGGGTAGCTGGGGGTGCTGGGGTTGGTCCAGGAGGGAGTGTGGCAATGCGCTAGGGAGCTGGGGAGGGGTCCCTCAGTCACTGTACTGTACTGTACTGTACTGTGCTGTACTATCCTGTACTATGCTGTCCTGTCACCATCCCTGCCTCACCTCAGCAGCCAGCCTGTCCATCTAGGTCAACGACCTCTCCTATCATCAGCCACTGTACTGTACTGTACTATGCTGTATGGTCACCTTCCCTGCCCCACCCATAGTTGGGTAGTTGGCGGTGCTGGGCAGGGTCTAGAAGAGGTGTGGCGCCACAGCGCCATGCTGTGCCGGCACAGCGCTAGGGAGCTGAGGAGCGGTCCCTCAGTCGCTGTACTATGCTGTGATATGCTGTACTGTCACCCTCCCTGCCTCACCTCGGCAGCCAGCCTGTCCAGGTCCACGTCCTCTCCTATCATCTCCTCATCATCCGCCACACTCTCACTCTCAACACTGCCACCCTGAGAGGCCTGGCTGGGAACAGCAGCAGCAGCAGCAGCACCTACACACATGCACACACATGGCAAGATGCAATGGCCGCTTACAAGTTTTCCACTTGTTGGCGCACAGGTTCAGCTTGTAGCAATTGATTGATTGCAAGCTGAACTCGATCCAGTCGTCTGGTATGATTGCGGCAAGCACTCAAGCAAACCCCACGCTGACCAGGGTTTACATAAATGGCTCTGGCTCCCTTGTGGGTCGCTCAGCTTTAGCTGAGCCAATTGGTGTAACTGTAGCTGTATGATATGCCAACAGCCTCACCTGCCGCACCAGCCGCCGCAGCCGCCTCCCCTTCAGGCTTGTCCTCCTCTGGCTCCTTCTTCTCCTCCTCCTCTTCCTCCTCCTCAAGACCTGGCGGTCAGCAGAAGCGAGGTGGACGTGAAGCGGACAGGCACAAATGGAAGGCAGCAAACGTGCATGCAAGCATGCAGGCGGGCAGGCAAGTAGAAGTGATGGCAGGCAGGCAGATATGAGGCAGGCAGGCAGGCAGGCAGGCAGGCAGGCACGATCAAATCCTCAACTCATTGTTCCTTGGCCATAGCACCCTTGCTCGGTGAAGCACAGTGTGATGTTGTGACACATGTGACTTTCATGGACAAGTCCAAGCAACAGACATTCCCCCCTTCTTCTGAACAGCTGCCATGTACAGCTAGTGCGCGGCGCATTCAGCCTAGCTTGACTTGGAAACTACAACATGGGCAAACGCAGGCAGGATGCAATGGTCAAGAGAACACTCCGTCAGCCCCTCACCTAGCTTCTTCCTCATTCCTGGGTCATCCGGCTGCTCCTCCTCGTCGCTGGCCCCCTGGTACAGGTCATCATCCGCGTTATCCTCAATGTACTCCCAGTCAGCATCCTGAGAGTGAGTGAGTGAGTGAGTGAGTGAGTGAGTGAGTGATTGGAGGGCTGAGTGAGTGAATGACTGAGTGAGTGACTGAGTGAGTGAGTACATAATTGAGTGAGTCAGCAACTGTTTCAGTGAGTGATTGAATCAGTGGCAAGCCATCCCCAACCTCCACTGGTGCATGCAAGCTGCTGACTGTGCAGGCAAATCCTTACCTCCACTGGTGCTGCAGGCCTCAGCTCATCCTCCTCCCCTGCAAAGATATCCTCAGGCACCTCGTCTTCGGGAATCTCCAGATCACCAGCATCCTTGCCTGCAGGAGACAGCCGCAAGCACAGGCAGGATGGCGGAAGGGGAAGCAGGCACACAGCAGCAGTGCGGTGCAGGGGTGCTGTGACCTGAAGAAGGCTGGCACTACTAGGGCTGCTAACCGATATCACTCCACAATGACCAAGCACCTTTACATGTCTACGCACACCTTGCAACACTTCATTGTGCAGATGCACTGCGAACACCACAGCATGCAGTAAAGCTCTGCCTCCTCCTCAAACACTCCACTAAAACAGGCGCCAAGCAGGCTTGTCACTCACCCCCCTTCTTGCCCTTGCCAGCCCCCTTGGTCAACCCCTTCTAGTCCTTTGCAGGGCCCTTCTTGCGCGTGCTGCCGTCCGGCCCTTCACCCCCTGTGAGGCCCCAACTTTCATCCGAGCCCTCCTCATCGTCGCTGTGGCCCTGCACCAGCTCGCCGCACCCACCACCCACCCACGCTCATGCACCAACCCCACCAACCCATGCGCTGACAGGTTTGCAACTTCTGCCAACGCACCCCAAGCCACTCACCCCTTTTCTTGCCCTTGCCAGCCCCCTTGGCTGCCCCCTTCTAGTCCTTTGCAGGGCCCTTCTTGCGCGTGCTGCCGTCCGGCCCTTCACCCCCTGTGAGGCCCCAACTTTCATCCGAGCCCTCCTCATCGTCGCTGTGGCCCTGCACCAGCTCGCCGCACCCACCACCCACCCACGCTCATGCACCAACCCCACCAACCCATGCGCTGACAGGTTTGCAACTTCTGCCAACGCACCCCAAGCCACTCACCCCTTTTCTTGCCCTTGCCAGCCCCCTTGGCTGCCCCCTTCTTGTCCTTTGCAGGGCCCTTCTTGCGTGTGCTGCCGTCCGGACCCTCCCCCCAGCCTTCATCCGAGCCCTCATCATTGCTGTGGCCCTGCACCAGCTCGCCACACCCACCACCCGCCCGTGCGCAAGCACTGCCCCATGCGCCAACAGGTTCGTAACTTCTGCCAATGCACCCCAAGCCACTCACCCCCTTTCTTGCCCTTGCCAGCCCCCTTGGCTGCCCCCTTCTTGTCCTTTGCAGGGCCCTTCTTGCGCGTGCTGCCGTCCGGGCCCTCCCCCCAGCCTTCCTCTGAGCCCTCCTCATCATCGCTGTGGCCCTGCACCAGCTTGCCCTGCGTTGTGGTGCCCCCGTACTTCACTGACAGCTCAGCAACCTTGGCACTGTCAAACAAGGGCTGCAGGACACAGCAGGGGTGGGGGTGGGCGGGGTGGAGTGCTGAAGTGCGGGGTGGATGTGTTGAAAAGGTGGGTGGGGGTGTGTTGCAGGCGGCGGTGGAAGCGTGACAGAACAAGTTCATCGGAGCCCATCTCTTCAGTGCTGTGGCCCTGCACCAGCTTGCCCAAAGTGTACTGCCCTGTGTTGTGGTGCCCCCGTACTTAACTGACAGCTCAGCAACCTTGGCACTGTCAAACAAGGGCTGCGGGACAAAGCAGGACGGGCGAGGGGGTGGGCGGGGTGGAGTGTAAGGACGTGTTGAAAAGGTGGGTTGGGGGATGTTGCAGGCGACAGTGGAAATGTGACAGGACCTAGTGCAACCCCCTTATTGCATCTCAGCTTGTTGATGCCCAACACCAGCCTGGCCTGTGTTGTGGTGCCCCCGTACTTGACTGACAGCTCAGCAACCTTGGCACTGTCAAACAAGGGCTGCGGGACAAAGGAGGATGTGGTTGAGCGGGGGGGGGGGGGGGGGAGCAGGGTTGTTGTCAGGATATGTGGGGCTGGCAACGTTGTGATAGCGTGCAAGGACAGGATGTAACCCTTCATTAAGGGCCCCCTTAGGCCTTATTGACACCGTGTCGCCACACCAGACTGCCCAGCGGTGCGGTGCCCCTGTACTTGACTGAGAGCTTTGCAGCTTTGGTCTTGTCAAACAAGGGCTGCAGGACAGGGGTGGACCTGATGCAACATGTCTCCATTGCAGCTGCTGCCGCCGCCTCAAGCATATTCTGTAACCATCCTGGGCACCTCTTTGGGCGATGTATAATCAATCCTGCTAGCAGTTGGGGACTTAGGGTTGGGTGGACAGGTGCTGATCAGCTCCCAGACTAGGAGGCTCCCATCTACTCACCGCCACATCCTCCTGCAGCTTCTTCTCGCTGCAGCTGCTGTCGGCGACCCCTGCATCTGCTGTCATCCCCAACTGCTGACAACCTCCTCTCCTTGTGGGGTATAATGAAAAACATCGATGACTTGTGCTAGCATATGGGGGCAGGGGTGGGGTTCGTCAAGGCTGATTAGCTCCCAAGCTAGGAGGCTCCAAGCTATTCACCGCCAATCTGGAACAAGGCATGTTACAAGTCCCTCATCGGTGAGGCTTAGCCTCCGGCCCCCGGCAATAGGCTAAGTCACTGAGTTGGGTGTGGCCAGCAGGTGTGGGGTGCGCACCCCTTGAACACCAAAAAAACTCACCGCCACATCCTCCTGCAGCTTCTTCTCTGCTGCAGCTGCTGCTGCCGACTCCTGCATCTGCTTCCGCATGGACTTGGGCAGCAGCCGAGCAGGGTCAGCCCCACCACCTGCTGCACTGCGCATCTGCGCCTCCACCTCATCTATACTCAGCGCAGTGGTCCTGCACCCCAGCACAGCATGACACAGCATGACACAGCACAGCACAACAACAGCACAGCACAAAAGCAATACTGGAAAGGTCAGAACCCATGCAGTGTCTGCGTGACCCGACACTGTCTGAGCACCCGCACATCAGCCCCGTGCTGCATAAGCAGGCAGCAGGCTTGGATCTGAGGATTTACATTTGGGTTGAACCTCTCAACCCCTAAATCCGGCCCTGTAGGTGATGGCATCGAAAACCACTTGTCCTGGATCCAATAAATCATAAAACCCTACCTGTTGTACTGCTTGAACGTGAATGTGGCATCCAAGGGCTGCACCATGAAGTCATCTCTGCTGCATCCCTTGCCCTGCAAGACAAGCAACAGCAGTCAACCTCAATTCCAAACACCCACCCCCACACGATTTGCATCTGTCCACCCACTACGCGTGTTCGTCTTGGTACACATACCCACGTAACACAGACCACATGTAATGGCTACCTGCCCGTGCATGTGCATGGATACCCACACCTCCCAGGAAGTCATGGCCTGCTCGCCATGCACCAACAGACCATGCCAGCACGGCTGTGACGTCATGCATACTGACGCAGTTGCCAGCACAGCTGCAAACACAATGCCCTGCACTTGGCGCATTGCTGGGACGTCTATGTGCGTGGCCTATGTACGCCTCACATGCAGGATTGCCTGCTCGGTGTGCACCAGTAGGCCATCCCAGCACAGTTGAGCAGTGTGCACCCAGCCAAAGCTGTCAGCACAGCCAGCACACAGGGAGCGCTATGGACTGCCAGAGCCTCAAGCACACAAATCAGGTGAACGGTTTCCTTTTTCATCAACCTCTACTCCCGTTTTGATTCCTTTTCCCCCCATCAACAACTGACATCCGTTTACAGCAGGCATGTGCCCTGGTGTTCTACCAAAGACGTCAGGGTGTGGTTATGACAGTAGGATGATGTCTGGTCCTGCATGCTATAATGTATGGCATGTATGCCCTGTGGTAACTCTCAGCGCATGCTGCTCCACTTGCCTTGCTGAGCACAAAGTAGTTGCTGGCTGCATCTGGCCGGGGCACGCCCTGAAGCTGCCGCGGACCAACCAAGCTTTGGCCTTGCTGCGGCCTGCGGCTGAGCAGAAGGCTGATACACACAGCAGCACGAGAGGCATGGGGCAGCACGCACGAGTCAGCACACATCGAGGTGACCTAGCCGTCAGCGTGACATGCAGGAAGAGGTGCAGGCATGAACGACCCTCATGCGGCACGCTGCCTGCACATCATATCAAGTTGTTTGAGTGTGCTGGGCACCACATGTGAGCATGTTGCCCTACACGTGTGTGGGCACGTTGTCCTGCACGTTGTCCTGCACGTACATGTCCTGCACGTTTTCCTGCACGTATATGCGAGGAGTCTGTGGCTCCTACCCCTAGGCATGCCCGCACTTGCTGCACTGAAATCCCAGTCATGAAGACGACGGGCACACCGGCACTTGCTTCACTGAAATCAAGATTATGAAGACCAAACGGTCCACACCTACCTGGGCTCCTTCTGCTGCTCCCCTTTCTGCTGCTTGCTGGGTGGCTGTCCCTCAAACTGCAGCACACACGTCTCCTGTGCAAATGCTGGGGGACCCTGCGGCACCAGCACAGACGCCGTTGTGGGCGACATCAGCTTTGCAACACAGTTGGTAAGAAATCACTGACATTTAGTAATAACCATAGCTGCCAATCTTGGTGTCAAGCCTGGCACAGAAAGTGCATGACAACATGCGACTGACGTGGAAGTGGTCTGGGATAAGAACAGACACGACTGCCATGCATCGAAGCTTGGTTGCCCAACCGAGGGTTGCCCTGCAGCTGCAAGTGTGACCTATCCTGCAGCCACATTGAGCGTGGATGCGTTTTGACACATTCACTGCACAAGCTGTGCACCGTTGTTGACACTACAAACAAACACACCATCTGTGCCAACACCATCTGTGCCAGTTCCTCAAAGCTATTGCTGGAGAACATGTGCGCACCTGTGGGAATCGTGCTGCTATGAACTTCCGCTTGTTCTGACCTTTTTGCGGTACTATCAAGTTGTAAAGGCCTGTATTCTGTGCTTTGCTGACCTGCACAGGAAACACCACTGCAGTAGGCACCCATGGGGGTGATGTGTGCCACAAACAAGTGATGCAGGCAACCTTCAAACCTTCTTTTGACGTTGAGCGTCCATTTCAGTCCTTCAGGTCGAACTCTGAGCTGTTGTGCACAGCTTGCACAGCAGAAGTCTAGTCTACCTAGTCAGCAGATCACACAGCAGATCAGACAGCAATGACAACCGTGTCGACACTGCATCTGGGCGTGCATTGACAGAGCAGTGTGCATAGAGGAGCTCAACATGACTGAGTAAAAGGGTCTGCCCCCTGTGCTAAGCACTGCTTGGATGCTTTGTCATGTGACAAAACAGTTGTGAGCTGTCGTGTGTTGTGCATAGCATGGCTGGGCAACCGGACAAGGGATGTATCTGAGTAGAAGAATTCACACAAGCTGAAAGGTTTTTTTGTTGTTCTGCTGATCACTGCCAGGCTGGTGGCCACAGGGCCTCTACCTTTGCCCAGTTTGTGCGCGCGCTAGCTGTCAGGACCAGAGTCATATGTAGCAGCACACCCAGCTGAATCCGGTGTAGAATAATGCCAGCAAATGTCAAGGCATTGTCACGGTGGCTTGTGATAGTGGCTTGCCTGCGTCTGCTATCAGGTGATACCTGCAGCAGACCAGACCCCCCCCTCAGAGCAGACTGTCATGCTGGCGGGCGCCAGGAGCTGACAGTGTGATGCTGTCTTGCAGTGTACATCGGCATCTTCAATGTAGACCGTTTCCGGACAGCCCTGATCGACCTGCAGCCCGATCTTGGTAAGCGCCAATGCCAAACATGCCCAGCAGTGCAGTGCGGGCCTCGGTCTCACAGATTGTTTCTTGATTTGTGCAGTGAATGATCTTTACGGGCGGCTGTTTGCCACCTGGACGACGCTCACTTGTGGGCTGTGCCTCATCTGTGCACGGAATCCCACCAACTCAGCCATCTATGGTGAGCCAAGCAGGATGTTGGTGGGTGAGAAATGTCTCTTTGATGGCTCTGTTGCTTCCACCAGCACCAAGCACCCTTTGGCTTGGTGCTGTGTGTGTATGTTGGGGGGGGGGTGTTTTTTTGGGGGGGGGGGGGGTATGCCTGACATGGGATGATGTCTTCCCAACTTGGGATGACGTCTGACCCACTTGCTATATGCTCACCAACTGTCCAACACATGGAGGATTCAGCTGTGGTTAGCTGTTTGGGGGCTGAAGATTTTGGTGCTGTTGGCATGCTGTACAGGCGCTACACTACTGTCCTTCGTAGTGGCCCTGGTGCACTTCATCACAGAGGTGCTGATTTTCAAAACCATGTCCATCAAGGGAGCAGCCACCCCCATGGCAATCGCAGGTGGGTTTGTTGAGATAACTGCCCTGGAACCACAGTAGCAGGATCGGCCCCCTCTTCAGCGACTGCATCTGTCTGTCTGACATGGCGCAGCTGTTGCCCTGACATGATCCCACAATTCTGACATCAAGCCCTCGAGGCCCTTGCAGCTGTTGTTCTTGAGACGCTTGCACATGTGCCAGTGCTTTTGCCATTGATCAACCTTTTGATCAACCTGTTTCCGAGTCGGCCACAACCCAGAGCAACTGCTTGGGCCTTGGGTCCAAGAGGCAGCTGGGTGTGCCAGCACAGCACGGCACATCACACAGGAGAGAGCTGGTAGCACCACTTTGGTGCGCAGCTGTCACGTGTGCAGTCAGGCAGCCCTGCTATATTTCAGAAGGTGTGTCCTCATGTGTTGCGCCTGTGCTGCGATGTGTTGCTGCTGCAGGCTTGTCCACGCTTTGGATGGGAGCAGGCTGGAACTATTACACGTTTCACAGCAAGCAAACAGCAGACGAGCCATCTGTGGACACACGGTGAGTTGGATTGGAACACTGACCTGCAGCGGGCAAGAGGATGGCACCCCGCATGTATGGCACCATTCAACCCTCTACCTGCCAGGGTCTTGAATTTATAATCAGGCCATGTAAGATAAGATAGATAGCATACGTACATCTCTGCAGGGAAGGTTAGGAGGGCTGTAGGCATGACACAGCAGTTGTAGCACAGTCGTTGGAAGATGGGTACTCGAAAGCATGGTGCAGCAATGGGGTGGACAGATGGTGAATAACATCAAGGTGTTTCCACCTGCTTCACTTCGCATCTAAATGTATACATCCCATTACTCTCCAGGTACCAAATTGTGTATCGGGCAGATGGCACTGATGCAGGTAGAGTGATGCAGGATCCATGCAGGCCTGCCTGTTACATGTGTTCTTACTGTGTGTTGCCTGCACCATTGTTGCACTGCAGGGACGTTGTTGTCAACGGCCCAGCTGCTGCTGCTGACAAGACCGAGTGAGGAGTCAACCAGGGGTGCCACACCCCAACACAAACTTCAGGCCTGCAGCTTGTTTCCAGAGCAGTACAGTCTCACTGCTAGCCCCTTGCAGTTGAGCTTGTGTGCTTGTCAGTGTGCTTTCTGGCAGTCACAACCACATTACCATGCACGCTGTGCTGTTGCTGTGAGCTTGACAGAGCAGTACAGCAGGCCATGCTGTTGCTGTGAGCTCAATCAGAAGGCACGTAAAGCAAAGATGGTAAAGAGTTTATCTGGAGCGGCCACACAGTGTGTCGGCAACAAGGGTTATGTCCATGCCACTGGTACTGTGATGTACCCACATGGCAAGGTTGGTGGATTACTGTAAGAGTGACATATCTCCCATGAGGTCTTGCAGCGTGCTTGATTCGGGTCTCCTGTCTGTCTGTGTCAAAAGTTTGTACGCAGTAAACCATTCGAAGCCCGTCTCATGAGCCTCTGCTGAGGTGGCGTCAGAGGCAGCACCTGCCTACTTAACACTGAGTTACTGAGAATTGAATGCTATGCTAGGGAGGGGCGACAGTTTCCATTAAGCTCAAGATCAAGCGTACACATTGAGCTTTTCTCAGCTATCAAGCTTGATCGAGCCTCTGTGGCAGTGCACCTGTCTTTGTAGTCACCCTTGTCAGCTGTCACTTTTCTCATTGTGTCGGTCGATCCAGGCAGTCGTCGATGGATCAGAGCACTAATCGTGACGTTGAATCGTTCTCGTCGTGTTCTCACCCACCAAACCCATCAGCAGGCCCAGGACAAAGTTTGCACAAGTCCAGATCACCTTTCTATCCAGGCGCACCAGCGCTCATTGCTGGCACTATACCTGACTTGAACGATCTGTGGGTTTCTCTCACACGTTTCCTGTTTTTAGAGACTGCTTCATCACCATGCGGCGGTCGCTGCTACAGCTCTCCGTGCGCTTGCTGTGCAATCAGCAGTCAGCAGTGGCTCCTGTAACACAACCATTAGCAGCACAAGCAGTGTGCTGGCAGCAGCAGGCCTGGAGCGCTCGCCCGTATAGCCAACCAGCAGATCAGCAGCAGCAGGATGAGGAGGAAACACCAGAGAAAATCAAGCAGCTGGCAGAAAGCATCATGGGCTTGACGGTACTAGAATGCCGGCAGTTGTCCACTTGTCTGCGGGACAAACTCGGCATCCCGCGGAACAGTGGCATGTCTATGATGCCAATGATGGCAGGAGCACCAGCAGCAGCAGCGGCACCGGCAGCAGCAGCGGCAGAGGCGCCAGCAGAGGAGAAGAAGGAGAAAACGGAGTTTGACGTTAAGCTGGAAGGGTTTAGTCCGGAGGGCAAGATCAAGGTCATCAAGGAGATCCGTGCTCTCACAAACCTGGGCCTGAAGGAGGCTAAGGAACTGGTGAGTGCTGGGGAGCAGTCATGCACAAATGTTTGCAGGGATAAAATGTTTACAGAGGAAGGTGGTAGTTGTGAAGAAATGGTTGTGCATGCAGTGAGGGGGGCCATAACCTGGGAATGGTCTACAATGTCCCCCTTACCGAGGACATCATCTGCACATGACATGAAGTGTGCCCGGTGGTGGGTGTGCTTGCCACTACTCCAGTTGGTCACATTTTTGTGTCAAATCCACTGCCCTCACACATGCACACTTATGGTGTACAGCCTCTTCTTGTCTCAGTCATTACATGCAGTTCTGCTACTGGCTTCGACTGTACATGCTGCAACAGTACCGTCCACCTGGCAGGCAATGTTTGCCTCTACGCAGTAGCAGCCAGCATACTTTCGACGGGGTGCATCGCGAACCATCTGCCCCCTCCCACAGCATGCTTGAGCCTGCATCTGCACCATGATAAGCTGGCTCTACAGCAGCATGGCTATGGCCGCATACACCAGTCAGCAGCTGTTTTGCAGGCAGGTTGCGTATGTTCCTGCTGCAGCTGGAGTGTACATGTATTCACAACCAAATGCATCGATGTCAGCACACCAGCACACACCAACTTGCTGCCCAACAAGGACACTTTCATATTATTTCAACAATATCACAGTCTGAACTCCCTGTCAGGGGTTGTAGAATCCAGGACGCTATGGTTCAACCCTTCTAACCCCACCTTGCGTGATTTTGTGTTTGCAGGTTGAGAAGTCCCCGGTGGTGATTAAGACGGGAGTCAGCAAGGGGGATGCAGAGGCAATGAAGAAGCAGCTAGAAGCAGGTGGGCAGGGGTTGTGGAATTCTTATTTTGTGGTTGGATTTTAGGGGGAGGGGGGCTGTCGGTGTGGTGGGCGGCAGGCCGATCTTTCCGGCAGCAGCCAGCAGTTTTCATAGGTGTCTCGTGCAGCATGGTCTCAGGTGTATCATGCAGCATGGTCAGTGAAATATATAGTAATATAATAACAATAATAATAATAATATATTATTTATTGATTGATTGAAAGTCTATGCCGGGTGCCGGAGCAGCTAGAGGCAGGTGGGCAGGGGCTTCTAGTGGGTCTCTTTGGTGGGGTTTGGTTTTGTGGGGCTCGGCTGATGGGCCAACTAATAGGCTGTTGGTGTGGTGGGCCGCAGGCAGATCGGCAGGGGATGTGGCATGCTGGGTGAGGTCACAGAGGGGTTTTGCCTTGTGGGGGACAATCAGCAGGACGCTCAACCTGATCGTGTACAGCCCCCGATGCCATTTGGCAGCGTGCAGTTGGCAACAGAAGGGATTACATGTGCCCAGGTGTGCGGAGCAGCAGCTGCATAGTGCTCAAAGAGGGGGGGTGATGAGGCGGGGAGGGGTGAAGGTTGTCAGCACCTTGTAAACGTGTCGTCACTCTGTGCACAGCAGTAGTTCCTGTGCACAGCAACCCCACGTTTTCTCCTGTGCTCAGGGGTAATGCTGACAACCTTCCCCCCTCCCCGCCTCATCACTTAGACTAAGACGACCGTCCTAGGCACAGGTGGTGTTGCTTGCTGCTGCAGTACGAAAGCAAGCCATTAACAGCTAGTCAAGCAACCAAGATTCATCATCAACATCAGTACAGCGTAGGCAGGATTGTCAGTGGGTTTGCTGATAGGCGTGCTTACTCTGTAGTAACGTTGATGATTGATTTTGGTATTTTGGTTGCTGGACTAGTTGTCTATGGCTTGATAAGGTCAGTCAGTGAGCCCACTCACCGGTGGATCAGCACCCGTGCTGATGCCACAGCTGTGGTAGCTGCCACCAACAACAAGGCCTGTCTCAAGGCTTGATGGGTTGGGCACCCGGCCATTCAAGACCCCCGGGGGGGGGGGGGGGTGTTACAAGTGGATACTTTCAGTGCTGCTGTGCTGAGTATGCTGCTGAGTATGCAGTGCATCAGTCATGTTGCATGACTGATGCATGTCATGTGCAGCAGCATATTCAGCACAGCGCTGAAAACATCTACTTGTAACAACCTCCCCCCCATTATGTTTGGCCGATTGCCTAAGCCATGAGGCCTGGGGACAGGCCTTGTCGTTGTTGGCCCTGCTGGGTCGATCGCAAAGTGCAACTGCACCCAGCCACAGCGGCGCAAAACAGATATGGGGAATGCAGGGCCCTCCTTGCGGTGGTGGCTAAGGTGCAGGGGAGTAGGTGAGTCGTAGGAATGCTTGAAAACATGTATTCCTACAATCACCTACTCCCCTGTACTTTAGCCGCCACCGCAAGGAGGGCGGCTAGGGTACAAAGGGAGGTGGTTACAGGCGGAGAAGGGGGCTGGGACAGGTCAGCTGTCGACACTTATGTTTCTGTTAGCTGCATCTTGCGTCAGTGGATTGCTTCCACGGGTGTGGGTTCAGGTTCACCCTGACCGGATGCTTCTCACGCCGTCTCATGGTCTCCCTGTTTTCACCGCTGCACCTGTGCTGTGCTGTGCCGTGCTGTCTGCCTTGCAGTTGGTGGTAAGGTTTTGCTGGAGTGATGCAGCTGTAGGAGGAGCTGGTTTTGCAAGGGTTTAGGGTCTCACCGCAAACCCTAAACCCTAATGGCAGCAGCTGCTTGGGCTTGCTGTGTGGCAGCTAGAATGATGGCCTCCCGGTTGGTTCTGTCTGGCGGCAGACAGCAATGCAGCTCTGTTTGTTTGTTGGTCTGATGATTGAACAGCTGGCGTGTTGTGGTCGCTGTCGTAGCAGCTGCAGTTGCTGCTTTTTATCCAGGACCCAACCGCTGCAGGGTTTGGGTTCTGCTTTGTCAGTGTTCTGCTTTGTTGAGGCCTGAGTGTGCAGCTGCGGTCATTGCTTGCCTTGCAGCCGCTGCCATCATGTGCACTGCTTGAAACAGCGCACGTGCGTGTCTGTGCTGTTGATGGTGTTGGCTTTGGTAATTCATTGGTAGGCTGGACAGATGCCATCTGGGGCCAGGGTTGGAGGTTGACCATGTGTTTTCACTCAACTCAACAAGCAGCAATGAAATATGGTACAGTATAGCATCTGCGCAACCCTTGGAGTAAGGCCAGCACAGCTGATTGTTGTGAGTCAAGTGGCACCTGTCATGCCTTTGGAAAATAACTCTGTAGGGTTGGGGGGCCCCGAAGCTCGTCTAGCCGCATTTGCACATGCATATGCATCACCAACCACTTCTTTTCGTTGACAGACACGACAGCTTCAGCCTCTGCGATCTTACTACAACTCTGTAGTTGGCGCAGCTGGGGTTTTGCCACTTCAATGATGTACCAGTGGTGAATTGTGCGTCATCTCAATGCAGAGCAGCTGCCCATTCGGCTCTCATTGGTGGACATGCTCCAAGGAACAAGCAGCAAGCTACAACAGTCTGATTGCACACACAAGTGACGGTCAAAGTGTATGGCAAGCCCTTTCCACCATGCAACTTTGACTCAACCTCAGTGTGTACTCATTACAGCGAGGCTGGCACAGGCAAGCCATGCAGTTGGCACACAACAAACTGCATACAGAGCAGGCCTAGCCTGTCTACATCACAACAACAAAATCACAAGGCACAACATAGTGAGCTAACCCAGCACCTACGTACACCAGACCCATCTCCACTCGAGATCCATCGCCCCATCCATATCGTACGGACCATACATGTCAGGACAGGTCACCTGTCCTGTGCTGGCGCCAACAGGTCAAGCTGCAGGACAGCCTTCCCTGAAAATGGATGGTTTTTTGCTGCACAACGAACAGCAGCCCTAGCCCTGTGACCATTAACATGCCATGTCAAGCTGGACTAGCAGGGTCAAGGCTCATCCCGCCTGCTATCCTGGTTGCATTGTGGCACAAGGCACAACAGACACACAACATCGTGGTTCTGCTGCTGCCTCAAATGACGGATCTGCATGCATCAAGACTTATCAACAGACAGTGCAACAGACAGTACATAACAGGCACCCCCCCCCCCCCACACACACACAACCCTATCCGTTCGAGTGTCTCACAGACACCGACCTCAAGCAAACATCCCCTGCTGTCAGCCCACTGTTCCACCAGTCACTCAACACCCCCCCCCCCCCACACGCACACACACACACACACACACACACACACACACACACACCACACACACACACCACACACACACACACACACACACACACACACACACACACACACACAACACACACACACACACACACACACACACACACACACACACACACACACACACACACACACACACACACACACACACACACACACACACACACACACACACACACACACACACACACACAAGTACTCCCTCTGTCGACACACAGCATGCATGTCTTCCCGGAAGAAGTATGGCACACTCCACATGTGCAACACAGCCCTCCCACCTCAGTCCGTGGCGCTGAGATGCAGCCGTGCACACCCCTCCTGCACACGTACAGCCAGTAGTGAACACAAGGTGCACGCATGTCTGATCTTACAAAACTCCTGCAAGAAGTCAAGGCGCTGCTGGCATCGCCTTGGCAACAGGGTGGGAAGAGTGACACTGAGCTGCAGGGGTGATGTCACATGGCCGTAGGTAGATCCTTCTACAGCACAAGGAGGCAGCATGCATGAGGACTGCAACCGCGCCACGCGCCCCTGGCTCTCTTGCGGAGTTGGCACGGCTTTGCCATGCCAATTCCTGTAACTGGGACTGCAACAAGCAGCTCGGGGGGGGGGGGTGCGAGGCTCACAGGCAACTCCGCACATTTAGAGGCAGCCCCACACAAGCTCGCAAAATATGGACAATGCGAACAATCCTGTTTGTTGCCAGGCGCCCGCAATGGCGCCAACCCCTGCTGGAGATGCCACCCACACGTGCGAATACAGCTGGCGACGGAGCGAATGCGTTGGTGCCAGTTGGTCACACTCCCTCCATCCAGCAAATGTATCTGTTGCCCCAACAGCGGTCCTCTGGAATCCAGAGGAGGCATATGTATCAATCATGCTGAAGCCAATCAGATATCCCGAATCAAGTGCCGATAAAAGCGTACTGCAAGAAGTATCCGCTGTACATATGCGATGCACACCCCGTCGCTCTGTGTCACACACGCACCACAGCACGCGCATGCATCGACAATTGCACAACAAGCGAGAACACTGAGATGCAACTCGCAAGTTTCAAATGCCAAATGTCAAGGGAGCAGCGAAACAATGCGCGTCCCACACACCCCATCCTGCACAATGATACTGTAAGTGGCATGTCGCAGCCAAAGCAAGCATACACACACGGCAACAGCTGCCGACCAGATAAGTCAATGCCGTACCCCATTTGGGCAACAGGTGTGAAAGCTTGCACAGCAAGCAGTTGCCCCCACAGCTCCACACCTCAACACCCTCAATGCTCCTACATCAGCGGCTGAATGGTGGGGCTGCACAAGAGCTGCGCATGTCCCCATAGCAAACACGTTGACTGCAGACAGACTACCCCCAGCACCCACCATCGCCTCAAACACAATGCCCACGGCAGGAACATAAGGTACTCCGTATCGACACAGTCTCCATCTCGACACTCGCCATCATGGCGATCATCCACAGCAAGCCGCTGCTGCTGCTGCTGCTGCTGCAGCATTTGCCCCTTGCGTGCAACCTCTGAAGCGGCAGCTGCTGCTGGCGGTGCTCAACAACCACGCCAGGCCGACGCAACAAACCACGACACATACGCAACAAACCAAGACACAACACACCGCCCCAAACCCAAACCGTACAGCTGCGGCTGACAAGTTGTGAGGTGTGGGGCATATTGCTCAACCGCACTGAGCCCTTCACTCCCTAGCCTGCAGCAGCCAGTACCTCGCTGCCCAAATCCTCCACTAGCTGCGCCACCATCGCCCCATTGCGCTCAGACACTGCCCCACACAGCCGTGCATACCACCCCTTCACCGCCGCATGCAGATGCCCAACTGCACCTCCACCTCCCTCCCCACCCCCACCCCCACCCCCTGCAGTACCATCCCCACCCCCCGCTGTGCTCAATGCCCGCACCAACTGCCTAGACAGACCGATCAGTAGCTCCTCCGGGAGCCTCATCGTGTCTGACACAGTCAGCAGCGCATTACTAATCACACCAACGTCAGCCGCCAACTCCCGCCCAGACAGCTGCGGCAGCTGCAGCACCCGCTGCTGCTGCTGCTGCTTGCCGCCGCCTCGCGCAGACACCCCGGCTACTGCTGCTGCATCGGCAGTACCCACACCCTCTAAGGCAGCAGCAGCAGGACCCTGCGGTGATACCTGCGGTGATGCGAGACCACTCTGCTGCTGCTGCTGCTGCTGCAATGAGCCGTCCTGGTTTGCCTTCATCTGCCTGTACTTGGCCCACCTCCGATCCACCGCCGCCTTGCAGTTGGCACTACGCATCAACGCCTTGAGTGCGGACGGATCCGCACTGCCGGACGCTGCTGCCGCCGCAGCCGCCGCCCGCGGTGACGCCCCCGCACCGGCAGCAATGGCGGCAGCAGCGACGCCCGCAGCCGCCGACCGACTGGGTCGCGCCTTCTTCACCGACTGCTGCTGCTGCTGCTGCTGCTCGAAGGCTGTAGCTGGTTCCGAAGCGGCCGGGTGTGCGACCAGCACCGACAAGTTGGGCTTGATCTCGCCTACCTCATCTGCCGCCGCTGCTGCTGCTGAGTCAGCAGGAGGGGGGTGTGGGCCGTGCACAGCTTCCTCTAAGACATCTGCAGGCACCCCATCTCCCCACACAGCAGGCCTCCTGCGCTTCCGCCCACCGCCCCTCGCCGCCACTAATCCAGGCCACCGCTGCCGCCGCCGCTGCTGCGGCTGCTGCTGCTGCTGCTCAACACCTCCTGCTGCTGCTGCTGTATCTGCAGGGTCTTGCAAGGCTCCTTGCTCCTGCTTCAGCCCGTCAGCAGCAGCAGCAGTAAAGCTGCCTAGTGGTGGTGCAGCTGCTGACTCCGACATGTTTGATACCTCACCAGCTGCCGCCGCTGCCGCCGCTGCTGCTGCTGCTGCTGCTGCTGTTGCTGCCGACTTGCTGCCAGAGGAGCGAGGCTGCTTAGCGCCCTTGACCTTGCCACCTGAAAAGACACAAAAACAGAAACAAACAGCCAATCATGTTATATACACACTACATAACAAACACAGCAGCACCACAAGTGATATATCCAACGAGCCCGGCCACACAAATTGTTGAGGGACTCACCCCCCGTGGCCCGAAGGAGGCATCACGGACAGAGGCACAATGCTGCCTACCAGCCACACATGCAGTAGGGGTTTCAACCCCCCCCCCACCACCACCACCCCCCAACAAGCAGTAGCCCCCCCCCCCCCCCCCCGCTTTCCCACCCCAATCAGCTCAACCAGAAGGGGGGGGGGTGCAAAACACGCCGGACTGAGGTTCCTAACACGCCAGACAGCGGCCTGCCTCTAACCAGCCATATCCCCCCCCCCCCCCACACACACACAATAACCCAAGCATACACACCTGGCAGTGGCTGGGCCACGGGTTGGGGCCTGTCTGTTGACAGGAAGCAGCGGATGACCCCGTTGCGGGCGTCATAGCCGTACCCCACCAGCCACTTGCCACAGAAGGCATTGGCCAGGCTGGTGTAGGGGGCTGCAGCAGGGCACAGGGAGGGGGGGGGGTCACAATCAATGAGTAGGTGGCCGATGAGAAAGGGGTTCGAACAATGGTTCAGGGGCAAGGGTGGGTGGGGAGGGGGGGGGGGAGGGGTGGGGGGCAGGGGGGAGGGGATGGCATGGGAGGTTGCGGGCGTCATAGCCGTACCCCACCAGCCACTTGCCACAAAAGGCATTGGCCAGGCTCTGGTAAGGGGCTGCAGCACTACGGCACACGGGGGGGGGGGGGGGGAGGGGGTCACAATCAATGAGAAGTTAGCTGAGAAGTTAGCCAAAGGGGTTTGGGACATTGATCCAAGTGATGGGGGGGGGGGGGGGTACAAACAAATGTGACGTCAAGACGGTTTCACACAATAGTGAAGCGGTGCTTTGGGGTGGCAACCACTGACGATGCTGAAGATGGATAGATGAGGACCCCCCAATTCAGAAGTTTTTGGGGTGCGGGGGGGTGCAAAACACCTGCCAGCTCAACTCCGTACCACTCATCTGTGTTGCCTGTGACACTTACTGAGCAGCATGTGTGCGGCCTTGTTGTAGAGCCGTATCTTGGCGCTCAGCACCAGCTTACCCCCCTAAGCAGTACCCCCCTCACCTATAAAACTGACTACAGTCGTGTTGGCCTGCTCCTTCACACCCTATACGTGCCGTCACAAAACCCTGTACCCCGTCACAAACCCTCACTTACTTAGCTGCATGTGTGCAGCCTTGTTGTAGAGCCGTATCTTGGCACTCAGCACACCTGGCATCACACAACCCCCCTCTGCCTTACACATGTGACTACAGTAGTGTTGGCCTGCTCCGTGAAATCCTTTTACCACTGTCACAAGCCCTCACTCACTTAGCAGCATGTGTGCAGCGTTGTTGTAGAGCCGTATCTTAGCACTCAGCACCCACTTACACCCCTGACAGCATAACCCCTCTCTCCCACACATGTGAGTCACATCAGATGACTGCTTCAGTGTCGGCATGCTCCTTTGTACCCTATTCCCGCCGTCACAAGCCACCTTGCTTCACTCACTTAGCAGCATGTGTGCAGCCTTGTTGTAGAGCCGTATCTTGGCGCTCAGCACCAGCTCCTGCGGCTGCCCATCCACCCAGAAGGCTGCGGGTAGCGAGGCGATGTGTGAGTCCAGCCCCACCCTGTGTGGCCAGTACTTGTGCACCCACTGGAACGCAATGTAGAAGATACGGGCCTCACGGGTAACCTCATTGTCCTGTGGGCAACAAGGGGGGGGGGGGGAGCGTGTGTGATGGGGGGAGAGGGGGGAGCGTGTGTGAGGGGGGGAGGGGGGGGGGAGGCACAAAGGGGAGGAGCAAAGGGGTGGTGGTGGTGGTGAAAGAGTGTGTTGGGAAGGGGGGAGAGGCAGCACAAAATGTAGGTGGGGGGTGGGCACTTGTGCACCCACTGAAATGCGATGTAGAAGATACGGGCCTCACGGGTCACCTCACTGTCCTGCGGGGGGGGGGGGGGGGGAGAATGGGTATGTATGTTGACTTGAAAAGGGGCGACAAGGTCAGAAGGAGAGGGACCAAAGCGGTTGAGGGTGAGGCTGGGGGATGGGTGAGGTGTGGTGGTGGTGCTGTGTGTATGCGTAAGGGCAGGGGAGGGCAGAGCGATTTGTTGGTGGGAAGTGGGCACTAGTGCGCCCACTGGAACGCGATGTAGAAGATACGACCCCCACGGGTCACTTCATTGTCCTGCGGGGGGGGGGGGGGGGGGAGCAGAATGGGTGTGTATGTTGATTTGACAAGCGGCGACGAGGTAAGAAGGAGGGTGAGCAAAGCCGGGTGTGGTTGAAGTTGAGGGGTGGGTGGGTCAGAGGAAGGAGGCAGCAACATCCGCAGGGAGGAGGGCACTTGTGCACCCACGCAATGCTAGTTGAAATATACGGCCCTCCCAAGTCACCTCATTGTCCTGCAGGCCATTGGAGGTGGGGGGCGGGGGAGGGGGGTGAGTTGCGCCCAATCTGTACAGCAACCGTGCATCTGACACTATGCAATTGACAAGAGCAAACTCACCCTGAGCCATAACATCACAATCACTCACTATCACTGCTCCTATCACTGCTCCTGACACTGCTCCTATCACTACTCCTGATATGACCATTATCACACGGGCACTACATGGTGACCTTCACATACGGTCTACCCCCAACCATGCTATCAACATTTGCGTGTGAGACACACAATGCATTGATCAACTTGATGCAATTACGTGTATGTATGCAGATATAACCAACTCACCCTAGGCCATATGGTCACTCCGTCGTCCGTCACCCACTGGTTGGCCCCAGCAGTGTATAATGATGTATCAATAATATTTCAAATTTTTGATAATAATGTATTGATAATATATTTTACTTCTTATTATTGATTGAATATTATTGTCGACTCACCCTGGGCCATATGGTCACTCCATCGTCCGTCACCCACTGGTTGGCCCCAGCGGTGTACCGCTGCTTCCTGCTGACTTCACCACCGCCAGCCGCGGCAGCCGCCGCCGCTGCTGCCATTGCTGCCATTGCTGCCGGGTCCCCTGGCCCCACCGCTGTGCTGTTGCTGGTGGCTTCCGTTGCGTCCGTAAGGTCAAGACCCCTGCGTATACTGTCATTCCCACCACCTGGGGGGATCCGATCTGCACCCCCACCTGCACCTGATCCTCTTGCACCACCCCGGCTTAGCATCAGCTGTTCCTGCTCAGCGATGGCAGCAGCAGCAGCTGCTGCTGCTGCCACATCTGCCTCAGACATACCCCACCCGTACATACCATCCCCACCCACACCCCCACCCATGCCCATGCCTGCAGCATGATTAGTCATCCCTACCAGGCCTGCCTCCCTACCCTCCCCAGCACCAGCTGCGGCATCAAACGTCTCATGCACACCACCCTCAGCCTCTCCTACACCAAAGCTGCCTGCAGGAACACCTGCTGTGCTGGCACTCGGCCCAGCAACACTATCAGCACCCCCAGCAGCAGCAGCAGCAGCAGCAGCCCGTGCCGCACTGCTGCCAAACTGTGCTGCCGCTGCCGCCTCTCCCATCTGCCCCTGTCCCTCCCCGCCACCAACAGCAGCAGCAGCAGCAGCAGCAGCGGCCTCGGAGGACTGTAAGCTGCCCTTGCCCAGGAGGTACCACCCATAGGATGTCCGCTGCTTCTTTAAGCGGCGGCGGGGGTAGTTTGGACCGTCAATGAACACGACTGGCAGTGCCGCGCGTGCTGCTGCATCATGGGGGTCGACACCTGGTGTGCCACGGGGGCTGGAGCTCGGTCGGGGGTGGGTGCTGGCCCGCTGCTCGCCAGCAGCAGGGTGAGACCTGTGAGGGAGAAGGAAAGTAAAACAAGGAAAATTGAGGGATGGAGATGGGTTTCAACCGCATGTGAGACAGCAGAGGTCACAGGGTAGGGCGTATGCATTTGGGGAGACGCCACCCGATGAACAGCTACACTGCAAGAATGTCACAGCCCCCCCCCCCCCCCCTTCCTACCACCTGCACAAGCACAACAACATACTGAACAACACCCATACACCCTACATGAAGCGTGTACATGGTATGATGTTACACATCCATGCAACATACCTGCTGTGCTGCCGCGGTGGCTTCTTTGAGGCTGCCTGCTGGCCCGGCGAATGCTCATGCTGCGGCAGCAGCGTCGGCGTGACGTACGACGCAAACGTCTCATTCGGCTTCACAGCACGCTTCCCGCCCGCCCTATGCTGCAGCAGCCAGCGCTGCTCTTTCAACGCATTGTGAGCAGCAGGCGCCAACGCAGACCCCTCCCCGTGTCTTCGCCGGCGCTTCGGAGCCACCGCACCCGCACCCGCACCCGCGCCCGCACCACGAGCGGGTGCCCCCTTCCGTTGCTGGGAAGAGCCCCCCGCCCCCCTGCGCCCACTGGTCCCCCCGAAGCTACTCGGCTGTTCGTCCTCACTATCGGAATACAGCAGCGCCGTGCGGTGTAAACCCCCACCAAGGTGCTCGGACCCTTCCCCTGCATCAGCATCGCTGTAGTAACCCCCACCCCCGCCATCCCATCCTGCTGCGTTATCATAGCTGTCCCGATCGTCCGGGTACTGCTGCTGCTGCTGCTGGTGCTGGTGCTGCCTGTATCCTCCTGCTGCTGCTCCTTCGTCCCCATACTCATCGCTGTGCTGCTGCTGCTCCTGCTGCTCGAGCGCTGCCAGCAGGGCGAAGAGGCTGTTCTTGCCTTGTTCTGGGAGAGCAGCAGCAGCAGCAGCTGGGCGGGGAGGCCGCCCGCTGCCGCTGCTGCGGCCCTTGCGTCTGGCTGCTGCAGCGGTGGCAGCAGATGGGCAGCTGCGGCCTTTCTTGGGGACACCTGCAGGCACAGCACACAGCACACAACGGTTTCTGACTGTCAGTGGGACTGTATCGGTTATCATCAAACTAAGTGTCTTATGCAGTAGCCAGCAGCCAGCACCACACAGCACAAGGGTGAAGCAGATGTGCATAGTGTTGGGCTTGAAGGGTCTATAGCACACTCCAGAACCGTTGCGGTTGAGACTGAAGAGTCAAGAATACAGTCTAGAGGTATGGCAAACAATTCAATAGTGTTGGGTAGAAACGGGTCTGGGGTACAATCCAGGATGTTCTGTAGAGGGTTTGAGGTCTAGGGTATGCCCACACACAGGCTGGAAAGTGATCTGGCCAAGCCAGAGACCTCTAAGCTGGTCTAGTGCACTTGCTCAACAGTAGAACACCAACTGCTTGATGCTAGTTATGTGTCCGACGCACCTGAAGGTTCAAAGTCCGCCGTGCCGTAGCCGTCATCAAACTCATCCTGCCCCTGGGCCAGCCACCCCGACCGCTGCTCACCAGGCCGCTGCTGCCACCCTTGCGGCAATTCCCTGGGCGCTGCTGCTGCCGCCACCACTGGGTCCCACTCCTCCTGCTGCTGCTGCTGCTGAGGCCGCCAAGAGCTCCCTCCTGCCCCCGCTGCTGCTGCTGCTGCTGGCGGCGGCGGGTGGTCCCCGGCGGCTGCTGCTGCTGCTGTTGGCCCTGTGTCGGTGCCTGTAATAGCAGCAATGAGGTCCTTTGCTGCTGACATGAGCCTCTGGCTCCCAGTGGGAGGGGCACTGCCGTCTGTGATGCTTGCGATGGCTTGTGCTACGACAGCGCCCAGCAGCATTGTGACATCCGGCCCCTGCTGCTGCTGCTGGCCCAGAGGTGCTGCTGCAGGGGGCGGGAAAGCTGCTGGTGCAGGTGCTGCTGCTGCTGCTGCTGGCGGCCTGCTTTGCGGCTGCTTGAAAGCCATCAGCTGCTGTATCAGCGATGCAATGTCTGCTCCTCCTGCCATATCCTGGGGGATACCCGCCGCGGCAGCAGCAGCAGGGGGTGGGGGTGCTGCTGCTGCTGCTGCAGGGTGGACAGTCCCAGCCCCCTGGTAGCTGCCGTCTGGTAGTACCCCAGACATGCTGCGGGGGCTAGCAGCAACACCAGCAGCAGTAGGTGGTAGGGCCCCCAGCACAGAACTGGCCAGGCCCTGAACAGTAGCCTCCAAGAAGCTTGCGCTGTCCTGCCGCTGCTGCTGCTGCTGCTGTGGGGCATGCATGCTGCCCATGCTGCTGCCAGGCAGGCCTCCATTGCCGATCAGGCGCTGTACCACCTGCAGTAATTCTGCATTGGCCGCCTCCAGTCCAGATGCTGGTGCCTGGGGAGGTGCTGCTGCTGCTGCTGCCTGTGGGATGTGGGCCTGGGGCTGTGGGCCCCTGAAGCCTCCTGCCTGCTGCTGCTGCTGCATGGGCGGCACCTTGTGCTGCTGCTGCTGCAGCTGCTGCGGGAGAGGGATCGGCTGCTGTGCTGGCTGGTACCCACCAGCCCCAGAGTAAGGCTGGTGTGCAGGTGTGTACATCTGCTGCTGCTGCTGCCGCTGTGCCTGCTGCTGCAGCAGCTGCTGCAGCTGCTGTGCCACCATACCCTGGCACTCTTCCTTTGGTAGAAACCTGGGAGGTGCCAGTCGCTGAGGCTGCTGCTGCCTGTAAGGGCCAAGGGGCCTGCCATGAATGTCCTGCAGCTGTGCTGGGGCTGAGTTTCCTTGCACGCCCTGGCCCCAGTTTCCTGAAGGTCCTGCAGCTGCATGGACAAGCCCAGTGCCTGGCAGCAGTAGCCCACTGTGCTGAGGGGGCTGCTGATAGTGCTGTGAGTGTCCTGCAGGAGCCGACAGGCTGGGTGGTAGCAGCGGGGCGCGCTGGTAGCTGCCGGGGTAAGGTGCGGAAGCGCCTGCAGGATGCAACCCCTGCTGCTGCTGCTGCTGAGGAGGTGGCTTGAATGGCACCTGCTGCTGCTGCTGTGGCTGCGGCGGCTGCTGCTGCTGCTGGTGCTGAGGTGGCTGCATGGCAGGAGGTGGCAGCTGCTGCTGCTGCTGCTGCTGCTGCTGTGGCGGGCGCTGTGCTGGCTCGTCAGCTTCACCGTTGATTGCCTTGAGCTGCCTCAGTGCTGCCAGGACCTCCTGTGCTGGGAGGTCAGCCAGGAGCTGCAGGACTTCTGTGCTGGGGTCACGCTGTGCCGTGCTGGGCCCGCGCTGTGCCGTGCTGAGCTCGCGCTGTGCTGTGCTGGGCCCGCGCTGTGCAGCAGATGCCTGGCTGGCTGCCTGCTGTTGCTGCCCCTGGGCGCTGTTGCGCCTTTGGGGGCTTGTGGGTGCAGCTGCAGCAGCGGTGGCCTGTGCATCATGCTGCTGTCCTGCATGTGCTGCTGCGCGATCAGCACGCTCCTTCTGCAGGGCTGCAAACTGCTGTTCCAAGTGCTGCAGGGCAGCTTGCTGCTGGTGGTTACCAAAACCTCCGCCGCTGCTTGGCGGTGCAGGGGGAGCATCGCGCAGGATATCGAACGCTGGAAGAGGCAGGGTGGCATCTGCTGTACCGCCTTGGCCACTGGTACTGCTGGGGTGTGCGTGCTGGTGCTGGCCGCTCCTGTTGCGGTGATTGGACGCGGGGTCTGCCGTGTACTGGCCAAACTCGTCGTCAGCATCAGGGGAGGGCGACTGGCGCTGCTGCTGGTGCTGCTCGACACCCTGCTCCGCTGCTGCGTCCATAGCTACAACCTCTGACACGTCTGGACTGTCAAAGTCCTCGGGTGGCCCTGCGACTAAGCCACCACCGACATCACGGCCTGCGGACGCCAGCCCACCGCCGTACCCTGTGTACATGGGTGCCCCCTGCTCACCCGCTGCTGCTGGCCTATCTGCACTACCTAGGTGGGGGGTGTCAGCAGCATCAGCACCGCCCAGATGCAGCCCACCATCGTAGCTGCTCTGCATGCGGCTGTTGATCCTGATGAATCACTGCGAATCGACGCTTGCTGCTGATGCCGGCCTACACCAAGTCAGCAATCACCGCCCACATGGCATGCACTAGATCAGGACTTCCTTCCTGCGTGAATGCAAGCCAGAGTAACAAAAGATGATAATTATACGAACGCTGTGACGTTCAGATGAAGGGGAACAGGACAGGAACAAGGTTCGCAGCGTCGTCCCTAAGCCAAAGAAAGCATCGTGAGCAATTGCATGCAGACCTTGATGCTAATGCTGCCCACATATTGGCCCATATCCTGCAAGGGGCTTGCGCGCCAAGGCCCCACCACTGACTGCCAGACCAGCTTCAAGGTGTGCCTGCCACTGTTCGTTCAAGGCCTTGTTTGGACAGATCAGAGGGAGAGAAGCTGCATCACAGTGAGAACGTCAACATGTCGTACCTGTCCGTGATGGGAACACTGCCAGCATGATCCTTATGTCTCCTCCCCGCGCCTTGCATCAACACACCCTAGCGCCATCTGGTACCCGACAATTAAGCAAGAGTCTCTTCTCGAGGTCTTCAAGCGACAGATTGAAGTGCCGAGTGCTGCACAAACGGGATGATGAAGGCTGATGGTGGGCTGATAGTTGTCAGGTGCACGACTGGGGGACGACTGAAAATAGCTTTCTTGCAGGGAAAACGCGGTTGGGGTGGGATGACGAGGGCGACCTGCGGGGACACCACACAGGGTTTGGGGCCTGTATGTCGCGTTTGCCCTGCAAGGACACGGACTAGCTTGCGTTGTTGCTTCTTATCAAACCTTTCATGTACGTCAGACCCTTCAGCAACAGAGACCGATGTCGTTTGCACAAAACAATAGTGGTTTGAGTTCGGTTGCAGTCAGTCCTGTGCATCAGCAGCCAACCACTGCTGTTCAGCACGATCAAGCATGTTGCATCAGTTTCTTCTATGCATAACCGCAAAGAGTTCCTCCAGAGCTTACCCGGATTGCACTGAGGCAACGAGATGTTGAAACGCCAATCGCGAGGCTCACAATTGCGCAATGTGCCAGCTAGCCAAACTAAAACAAGCTTAATGTTTTGTTGGGGCTAAGGCTTGCCTGTGATTGCTCCAGCAGTAAAGACCGCATGTGGCATGTGGCAGTAACGTTCTCCACATTATAAACGTTCTCCACATTATAAGAAGCTGGAAACTTTACCAGGGAACACCTGTCTGTAAATTGTGTTACATCTGTGTTTACGGAGATCTCGGGTGAGAATGGTACTGGCCTATCTCCATTCGCTGCTGTCAACCGCAAGAGCGGCGTCCAAGGTTGACTTTGAGGTGTCGCTTCTTAGGTTCTTTGATCATTTAAAACAGTTGCTGAAGAATCCAGATTCCTTCAGCAGCTGCAAACGGGATACAAACAGGCAGCTGCACACGGGATACAGACTGGCCCACTACTGCACAAGTGGCCACCCACTGGGTGGCACCCAGTAGTGGGCCAGCCCACTATTAATCTTGACTGAAAGAAACGAGTACAGTAGCAAGGGTGTATTGTAGTAAGTATGTATGGGCCATCGTGCAAAGTGATCAACAGTTATGCGTCACATGCACCAAATATGCACCACCAACCTTGTATACATGCCAGGCGTCACTCAGCCCTAAATACTACCCGTATGTGTTGACAGCAGCAACCATGACTGATAAGCACACAAAGAAACCGTTTCTGCGGGTTTCCTCTACTGGTGTTCTGGCCCAGACCTTTCACCCCGGTCAGTTGCAGGCTGATGTTACTAGAATGTACTCTAAAATATTCCGCACAGCTGCCCCCCGAGCAACTAGAAGCAATCTGTATGGTCCACAATCCCCACTGTTGCCCCAAGTTGTGTGCAGCTGCTGAGACTGTCATCAAACTTCGCAGTGCCACTGTCAGTCGGACTGGACTGAACAGACACGCCAGCAGTACTGCATACAGCATGTCCCAAGCTGAACCCGTTGCAAAAAGTCTTGTCGTGCGCCCTTGCAGCTGCTGCAGCACAGCTGTGTGCACCAACATGACTGCACAGGAAGAGTTGAGAATCTTTCAAATTCCGACCCTAGGTGACCTAGGGCTGATGCTTTGCATCCGTGTACCCACTGGCCAGCAGGCTCAGGCCCGATTCTGCTGCACAGACAGCCAAGAATACCTGGCCGGTGTTGGCAGAAACAGTGTCAGAGGCGCCTTGAGCCAGCCATAATTTTTTAAGCAACATGCAGGAGCTCTGCTGCAACGTTGCAGTTGTTGTTAACAACATGGTGTGTGTCTGGTGTGTTTCACAAACCAAAGTCTGTTGAACGCCAACCAGCCAGTAGGGCTGAGGATGCAGTGACTGGATGTATGTACAATTTTACATATCACCAGAGCTCTACCCTCTGCCCCTATCAACTGCCTGGTTCAGAACCCCCTGGGAACGATGCCAGCGCTGCCATGTCCTTCTGTATGTAGTAGCGGAACACAGCCTGCATGCGCTCATGCTTGTCAGGGTGGTAGTCTGCGCGCACAAACCACAACATGCAAAGACGGCAGCGGCGTGTGAGGACAAGGTCGCAACTGCCTAGCGTTGCAGTACAGGGCATAGCGATGCAGCGCTAGACAAAAGCTTGTTACCACAGACAATACAATTGAAGGAGACACGCACTCAACACTGCGTGCTGCATAGGCGACTGTGATATACGATGTACTGTATAAGTGGATGCTCCCAGTTGGTTGAGTTGACTGTGCGGCACAACATATTGCTACCAGCTGATCTCAGCGCATCACCCCCATGCAGCAATCAAACTGCTGCCACAACACCCTCCGCACAAAAGCAAAAAACTGGCACGTAAGGGCTTGAAAAGGCGTGAAGACTTGCAACAGAAGGTTGCTGCAGCACACTGGGGTCCCACTTACTTATGTGTACCATGACCGGCATCGCTGTGCTGCCCGCAGGCTTGTGTCGAACCTCCTTGAACAACACCTTGCTGTTCATGAACTGGTAGTAGTTCATCACACGCACCGTCAGCTGCAGCACAAAAAACCACAATCGCAGCAGGGCATGCAGTTGGCTTGAACATTCCATACAAGTTCAACGAGTTAGGGTTGGGGTTGGTACAGCATAGACAGCTTAGTGCAGCATAGTACAGCACAGTACAGCACTGCGGAATCGGCAATTCTGCTGAGCAGACAAAGCCACTTGCGGTAGGTATGGTCACTGTCAAGCAGAGTCCGGCCCCCGGGACGAAACATGCACCCCTGTACACCCCATCTGCCGCCTGATCACGTGGGGTAAACTGTTGCATGGGGATGCATAACAGGCGTCCAGAGACCGACTGGCCATGCCACACTTACAGTTGGACACAGTCTACTTCAGTGGCAACCGATGACGCTTATGCCAAGTGTTGCCAAGTGTTACCCTGTGTGATAGTGATCCTTCGTGTGCGACAGGAGGGGGACCCCGCCGCCCTAACAGGGCATGGAGCAATTGAGAGAGATTCCATGACGTTACTGGGTTCTACTGGGCCCTTGAGGGATATGGATATCGCTACGCCGCACGCAAGCCTACCTTAGGGCTCTTGTAGCTGCCATGGCTGAGGAAGAAGATCTCCTCGTTGTAAGCCGTTTGGTCCCAATACTTCTCCCTGCTGAGCCGCGATTCCAGCCGCTCCATCAGCTGTATTGTACGCAGGTTGGCGGCCACGTAGAACAGCCCACTGTTCAGAGCAAACTGACTCTGCTTCTGGGCAAACCTGAACCAGTCAGCAGCGGTCCAGGATGCAATGTAAGTTGGCCACATGTGGTACAAATCCTGTGTGAAGTTCAGCATACTGAAGCTGAGGTTTAGCATCAACACCAAACCCTATGTAGCCCATCACCTGTGTATGCACCACTACCACTCTTAGCCTTGTGGCAGTCAGCAGCACTTCAGGCGCCCAGCCCCCCACACGTCGGGTTGCACCAAACGGCTTCAAAAGCACCAAAAACACACTGCTGTAGTAGGGGCCCGTGTCTGTGATGAATACAAACGTGTCTGTGATGAAGACAAAGCCCCATATTCACTATTAAAGAGAGCTATCCCCATGAGAGCGCTGGGGGTGGCTGTTGCTGTCATATAATGATGCTGACCCGGACCAACCCAGGGTGGTATCTTCATGCCCCCCCCCCCCCCCCCAACAACTTGATCACTGATTTAACCCATAGTGTGCCGGTACTGCATGCAATGGCTTGGTAAGTATGTGTCTGCCTCAACTGCAAATCAGCACTGCAAATGCAGAGTGCTGTGTGAATTAGGCAAGGTGCTGCATGTCTGCTTGGCTTCAACCACGGTTTCAAAGGCTGACTGCTGAGTGCTGATATGCTAAGGCGGCTTCCTCTTCTGCTGTACATGTTGACCTGGACCACCAACTTCATAGCCCCATGGGTGCTATGTGGATCACGACGGGGAGGGGGGCATGGCTGCATGGCTGCAACAACTGCTCGAGTGCTCACTGCTAACTGCTGAGTGCTAGGGCTCTTCTGCTGTGATGCTCACCTGGACCACCCCATAGAGGCATCCTCATAGCCCTCTATCTGCCCGTATGCAGTGCCGGCATCAAAGCCGTCTGTCATGCCCTCCACATCATGGTCCCTGCAGGGCAAACATCAGCAAACACAGCAGCATTGGGTATGACCAACAACCGTGCAGAGCAGCGAAGGTATGTGTGAGGAATCCTGCGTGGGCTGACTTACATTTGGCTCAGGAGGTGTTGAGGTTGGGGCAAAGACAGCAGTGTTGTATATTGTACGCACAGGTGCTTTCGAAATGTAATTCCTCACTTGTTGCTCAATGTAGTTTGTTTCCAGACGCGTAGACATATGCTGCAGTGCTTTTGTTACACAATCATTCATGGCTGTTCATGGCAAGTTGCACACAGATTTGCATCACAGAGGACTGATTGATCAATCACTTGACCCTGCTGGTGTCGTTCAGGTGTTTCAACAACCCCTGAACCACTCCCTCACTCATTGACCCCCTGAGCCACTGAGCTCCAAACCACTCCCTGAACCAACTCAAAGCCGCAAGGCCGCTGACTCCCAATAAACATGTACCCAGGTCGCGTGTCCCTCACACAGCACACACACAACAGTAGACGCAACAGTAAACGCAACCAATAGTCAGCACGTCACTCGCCTGTACAAGAATTTGAAGGGGTCTTGCAGCACGGCCACATCGATATCACTTAGCAGCACCGCCCAGCCCAGCTGCAGGAACTTCCTAATAATGCCAAACTTGAGGGCAGAGATGGCGTGGTTGGAACCAGTGTCAGCCTGGCTCTTGCTGACCTGCAAGCATGTCAGCAACAACACCACAACAGCAGCAGGTGGCGGGGGTTGCTGTACAGGACTATATGGTCAACACGTGCAGCAATGTGCATTGGCATACGGCATGCATCGAAGCCCGTTCCTGTAAGAACGTCTGCTTTTTCAGAGCACACAGGCACCAAAGATGTATTGCAATATAGCCACAACTCCCCATACACCCCCCCCCCATGCACAACGCACACCCACTGTATCGTCAGGTAGAGGGGAATGAAGCCCCTGGCTGTAAATCTGCTCTCCAGCACACCCAAATGATCACTTGAAGCCACCATATAGTACTGCAACACAGCCACAACTCTCCCCACAACCACCATGGGTGTGTTTGCATGGGCGGTGTGCGCACACACCATGCAAGCATAGACACCCACCTGAATGGGCATATAGAATGCGTTGAAACCCCTTCCTGTAAGGTCTGTTGCAGTCTCCTGGTCCAGGGCCACTATCAGGTAATTTGTCACGCCCGACTGCTTCACACCCGACAGGAAAGTGTCCAGCATACCCTCACGCAGGGGTTGACGTTGGACACACCAATCAACACCTCTCGACTGGGTGCAACCTGAGCAGGGGAAAGAGCAGGGCAGAGAAATGGGATGCCTTGCGGTACTGTTGGTAGTGAAGCGCATGGGTAATAGATAGGCAGAGGCGATATCCTGGACAACTTGGAGGCCTTCGCCTGGCATTGCAGGGGGGCCTGCAACTGGGGGTGGAGACAACTTGGTGCGCAAGCATACTCCGATATGTATCACTGTATGCTCTGACATGTCATCCCTCTATGCACTGACATGTATCACTCCATGCGTTGACGTGTGTCACTCAACGCGCTGACATGTATCACTCTATGCGCTGACGTGTGCATCACTCAAGAGGTGCTGTGGTTGTTGCTATGACAGGCCAGGGGACACAGCTGCATAGGTCCCAGCACGAGCATGCGCTTTGCAAGGTGTAGTCAGTCAGTCAGTCAAGGATTGCCGGCCATTGCCAGTCAACCAACAATGGTAGTAGAGAATGCGGTTGCGTGTGTCACTAGGGCAAACCTGTGCTGCACAGAGCGACCTCAGTGGTGTTATGTTTTGAATTGCACAGTTTGCAGGAAGTTGCACCAATGCAAAACCAATGTCAAGCAACAGTGCAACTACTGGTGATCACGTGGGCTAGTTCCTGAACCGACCAACAGCTGCAGGTTACTCAGTAGGACCAATTGGTGCGTGCCTACCACAGCATGCTTTGCTGAGTTATGAACTTACCTTGGTTCTACTAGCACCACAGCAGTCCATGTTTGCTTCCTACCAATGCAGCAGTTGCTACATTACACACACCTTTCGTAAGTAGGCTTCAAGCTCCCGTAGTTGCGGATCAGTCCTCACTAGCTGCTCTGATATTGCAGCCACTGCCGCTGCTTCTGCCGCTGCTACCTCTGCAGCCAGTGCTCCTGCCACTGCTGCTGTTGACAACGTTGAAGCACTGGTGCTGCTTGTGCTGCCACTCCTGCCGCGCATGAACTTGTAGTCCAGCTGCTGCAACTGTTTGGGTGCCGCAAGTGTGAGTTGCTGGCCATGGCCTAGCAGTGCTGCACGGCTGCTGCGGATGTAAAGACGTTCCGATATGACTATGCCGGCACATAGTCCCACGACAAACAACGCTATCAGCTGCTGCTGCCTCTCTTTGGCGACAGTACTGTGTCGGTTACTGTGCTGGCCCGGCTCCTGCTTTCCATTCATCCTGCATGCCTGTTGTACGGCATCGACTGGTCAGGAACAGCACTTTGCTTTCTGAACCGCTGACATCACGTAAGCACGACTGCCAGCCATGCAGCTACGAAGACGGCCTCTGCACTAGGATTAACCTCCAGATGCTACTGCCTGTTGGGTGCAGCAAGCCCTCAATTGAACGCTGGAGTGCTGCACAGTGCGCTAGCGTAACCTAGAGAAACCTGAAAGTGGATCACGCCCTTGTTGGGTTCCTTTAGAGTTCTGGCAGCAAGATAAGGATGCACAGCAGCAACTGTGGTACTGTAACAGTGGTTGTGACGTGGGCACAGAACGCCCAGTGCTTGTGAAGCGGCCAACAGATCGTTGCTTTCAGACATGCTGCGTTGTGACCTTCTTTGCTTGTGATGCAGGACTGGCTGATGTTACACAGCAGTGTCAGAAGCAGTGTTTTTGACTGCTGCTCACCCTCAACAATACCACAACTAGTTTGTTGAATGAGTGCAGACAACAACAATTCAGCCGTTGATTGGTACTTGTGCAGCCACATCCATTCAGCCACTATGACGATGGCTTTGGGGCCACCTTATTCCTTGGCATGAGAACACCTGGCTTGCTGATCAGCTTGGTAAAAACTTCCAACGAGCTTTCAGCAAGCGCGGTCTGGGCACGCTGGCTGTGGTGCACATGCTGATGAGTTAGGGATTGATTGAAAAGAAGACTTCAGCAAGGTAGCTTCAGGGCCTTGGCAGTCCCCTTGCCAACATGACAGGCAGGAAGGATGATATACCTATTGAAGATGGCAAGCACATGGTCAAGAGGGTGAGCCCACCTGCAACTTCTGCTGTTGCTGCTTACTACTACTGCTGTGCAGTCCCTTGGTGCTTCAACATAGGGCAGGACCTTGTTTACAGTGCTGTCATAATTTGTTTCATTTCAATTTTGTTTGGGTGGCTTGATCTGAGCGTGCATGGGGGCATCAGACGGGCTTAGTGATGGGCTAAGTATGGTGTCCCTACCCTGACTAACCCACAAAGCGCCAACTTTGCTGACTGAACCTGCAAGCCAGTGCCTGTGAACCAGGAGTGATCTGTGCTTTTTTTGGGTCACCAAGAGCCATTTGTAGTGCCGTTGTGCATGCCGATCACAACATTGGGGTTGTCGAACTCAATGTGTGCATTGCCCATAATGCAAGAGTGCACCAGTCCTGCACTGGCTTGTCCTGTCACAACTCGCTTGAACACTGTAGTTTGGACATTCTTGCAATTTTGTATCAACAAGACGGAATATCAGCAGTCATCGAAAGTCCTGGCTTCCAACGTGTGCAGCATATTTCAGCAATCACCCCTCAACTGCAGTGCTCATGCTTGATCAATGCTCTCCAGCATGGCCTGCTTGTCACAACAGCTCTGTAGTCAACACAGCTGAGCCACGCATGCCAGTTATGGCTTTGTGCAGCACTTCCCTGGCTAGCTCCCGACCCACAAAGCACCTGCTGCCCACCACACAGTGTACACCCTGCCCCCTCCTTTTGGGTTTAGGGTTTAGGCCCTAACCCTAAACTAGTGTACACCCTGCCCCCTCCTTTTGGGTTTAGGGTTTAGGCCCTAACCCTAAACTAGTGTACACCCTGCCCCCTCCTTTTGGGTTTAGGGTTTAGGCCCTAACCCTAAACTAGTGTACACCCTGCCCCCTCCTTTTGGGTTTAGGGTTTAGGCCCAAACCCTAAACTAGTGTGCACCCTGGCCCCTCCTTCAGCACAATGCATTGCAAAGTCTTCAAGGGCGTCGTGCGCCTCACCCAGTTACTCTACTAAAAGGGATGCATGTGCATCACTCCTGTTGCACATTCCCATCGAACAAGGCTGCATGCGCTGCACTCCTGTTGCACACTCTCACTCAACGTAGCTGCATGCGCAGTTCTCTTGTTGCGCACTCTCGCTGCCATCAACATGACATCATGATGATCACTACATATGTTCACCGTGCCTGCCATTGCTGTTACATCCCTCCTGTCTTCCTGCTGCTGCCGGCACTCCCTCTAGCCCCCACTCCCCAAAACTCTCTCAGAGTCATGCGCACAGCCGCTCACGTCAGGACTCCCATGCGATATGTAAAGTGTAAAGGAAGCAAGGCTAACGATACGACAAGGAAGAATTGAAGGGTGACAACCACTCATCTGTTGCGTCCACGACGCTGACCCACTTGCCAATGTACCCAATGTTTTGCGCCCCCTCTCCCTCTGCTCCAATGCTCCCTCAATATCCTCGTTGGTGTGTGAAGCTCACCTCCCTGCCATCCCCACTTTCACTTGGTCTCTCACACTCTTTGACACATTCTCCCGCTCTCTCACGCTCCCACTCTCACACTCCCACTCTCACTCTCACACCCTCTCCCAGAACGCCACCATGGGCACCGTGGCCCAGGTCAAGATTCCCATGCGCCTTGTGAAAGAGGCCTTCAAAGTCAGCCAGGAGGAGATCAATGCTGCAGGGGAGCATGCCAAGGTGTTGGTGAAGGGTGTGCGTGTGCTGGTGCATGCGGACGGCAAGCTGCAGCCGGGGCACATCATGGCTGACATCCGGGGCAAGAATGGGGCAGACGCCTACCTCACCACTAAGGACTACGGTGAGTGGACTTGAGTGTGGTTTAGGGTTTAGGGTTTTGTGGGGCGGCTGCTGCTAAACCCCAGTGGGCATGTTGTGGCTACACCTTAGTGGGGAGGCTGTGGCTATACCCTAGCAGGAGGGGATTGGATCCCCTGAGGGAAGGGGTGGAGTGGGAACATGTGGTCACTCACGAGTGAGGGAATGAGGTGGGTGACATGCACACACTGTCGCATGTGTTGCGGTCCATAAGCATCGCAATGGACTCAATGTTCCCCTCATCACAATGGAGTCCCTCATCACAATGAATGATAGTGAGTGCATGCAGTTGATGTAGGAAATATGGGAACAAGCTGTGGGTTCAAGGTGTGAAGTGTCAGCAGAGGGAGTGCACTTGGGGGGACCCACGAAGTTTTAGTGTGTCTGGATGCATTATGTTGCAGCTGACATCCGGGGCAAGGATGGGGCAGACGCTTGTCTCACCACCAAGGGCTACGGTGTGTGGCGTAAAACTTTTATGGAGTGAGAAGGTCCTTTGCTTGCTGTAACTCTTGCACTCTGTGTTAGTAGCTGCTTCAAGACAAGAAAGTGTTTCAAGTGTTTCAGTTGTTGTGAAGAGGGCCACACCGTTGCCGAGTGTTCTTGTCGCATGTTGGCCTTTGTCCAGAGCACCAATCACTATTACTAATACTAGTACTAGTATGTGTTTGGCCACTGGACGTTCAACAGTGTAGATTTATAATTTCAGTTTTTACCATCAGCCTGGTGCTGCCGGCTTACGTCGCAAGCTACTTATCCCTTTGCAACAGTCGATCTGCATACCTTAGTTATACCAATAACTAATTAATTGTTAAATAAAAAAATAAATTAATTAATTAATTATTAATTTAATTAATTGGTTAACTAATTGATTAGTGATACCAATCTGTGTGTCCTCAAAGCCCAAGCTGATTATGCAGCTCTGCTGTGTCCTTGCATGTATAATCACTCATTCATATGGCCGCCGTCCGGAGAGAATGTATGTTGCTGGTGCAGCAGCAGGTTTGTGTCGGTGGTGTTTTTGCGAGTGTCCATGAAACCACACCTTGACATTCCTTGAAACCACACCCGCAACCCTGCTTTGGTTGAGGTGATGATGATGTGTTGACAGAGGATACATTGGCAAGACATGCATGCGGTCCTCATCGTGTTTGTGTGTGCATGTGCCTTGATGTAGAGGGCCTGCAGAAGTGAAAACATTATTTATTGAAAGGGGTTTGGTTGTTTGTGTGTGTGCTGCACAGGTGATGTCAACGGCTCGGTGCCGCCCTTCGTCAAGTTCCGCAACTGGTACATGACGGGCGTCGGCAAAGAGCTGCACAGCAACACTCTCCACGTCTACTTCCAAGCCACCGCACCCGGCGGTTGGAAGCGCAAGCGCAGCAGCAGCACGAACAGCCTCCCCGGTCTGCCGGCAGCCGCTGCTGCTGCTGCTGCTGGTGCTGGTGCTGCTGCTGCTCGGGAGGGTTCGCCTGCAGCAGCAGCCGCAGCAGCAGCGTCTGAGGGAGGGGGGAGTGTGGACAACCCTGCGCTCAAGCGGCGGCGGAGCAGTAGACCTACCAGCAGGAGGGGGACACCTGCTGCGGAAGGCAGTGTGGAGTTTTCCTCCGAAGCAGCAGCAGCAGCAGCAGCAGCACTGGCACCCCTAGCATCAGGAGCCGTCAAGTCGGAACCAAGAGCGGCGGCTGCTAATGCTGCTGAGTTGGCAACTGGTGCTGGGGAGTATGACGCAGCAGCAGCAGCTGCGGCTGCGGCTGCGGCTCCACCTAAGGTGGAAGATTCACCAGCAGCAGCAGCAGCAGCAGCAGCAGCAGCAGCAGCAGCAGCTGGTGAGACACCGGGTCAGCAGCAGCATTGGCAGCCACAGGAGAATGGAGCACAAGCAGCAATGGATATAGATGCGGTATCACCACCACCAGCAGCAGCAGCAGCAGCCTCCTCAGATTTTGTTGATAGCTCTGATGAAGATGACGAGGCAGAGGTTGCTGCTGCTGCTGCTGCTGCTGCTGGTGATGATGATTCTGATGATGATGATGATGATGCTGACGCGGATAGTCCACCAGGCGCAGAAGCAGCAGCAGCAGAAGCAGCAGCAACAGCTGGTGGCCTTGGTGTGGCTGCTCGCAGGGGTGGGAGGGGAGGGCGCTGGGGGCGTGGCCGAGGGGGAGGGTCAGGCCGTGGCAGGGGCCGGGTTGGTGGTGGGGCAGGGGCCAGCCCAGGCCGTGGTCGGGGTGGTCGGTCTGTGGAGTCGAGAGGTGAAGGCTGGCTGCCCAGCACAGCCTACGTCAGCACTGAGGGGCTGAGGGTTTACCGCAAGGTAAGAGGGAGTGATGGTGCGGCTTGGTTGTTGAACACATGAGTTACAACCATCAAATGCATGTCATGACGACAAGCTTGAAAAGTGTGTTCCGACACGTCGTGTTTTTGTCTTTTGAAGAGTTGGTTTGGGAATTTTGGGTGGGTTTTTTTGGGAAGGGGGGAGGACTAGCACTGGCTGGCCACACACACAACAGCCGAGTAATACAACTGCCAGGGGCTGGAGGCATGTCACGCATGTTCGTTGCTGCTAGCAGCGCTGTCGCCGCCTGGCGCCACAACCTCTGGCCTTGCTCTGTGTTGCTGCTACCACGGTGCCAGACAGACAGCGGAACTAAGTCTCAGCCAAGCCACCCCCCTCCCTACCCATGCACCGGTGCATCACAGGAGACAGGCAGTGATAACCCTATGATACATGAAAGCCTCCTGCATGGTGTGCCATGACAAAAATTGACATATCCGCATGCCATGCCTGCTGTTGCTGCTGCTGCCGTTGCATCTGCTGTTTTCGGCTTGTGCCCTGTGTTGTTTCTGGTGGTCAAACAGGGCCAGAAACTGACTCAGAACCAGGCTATTCCCTTCCTTGCCCGAGCCTTTGTGTACCGGGAGCTGGGCATGTCTGAACGGCTGGCCAGCAAGACAGTGGCGGTGATACTGTACGAGTGAGTGAACCTGCTGATCCTGGATCTGCTGTTGCTGCTGTGCTCTTTACAGCAGTCCGTGTTGCTGGTGGTATCCGTCATGTTGCATGGCTTGAACTATAGATGGGGTGCTTCATAGCTAAGATAGGCTGTTTCGGCCCGGCAGAATCACAGCCATGTTGAATAAAAGCGCCTCAGGAGGGTTAGGGGTGCTGCTGCCACTGCAAATGCACAAGCAGTTACTTTTTTCAGAGGTCACTAAAACGCTGTTGCTGCAGTGGATCCACAGTTATCCGGATAACTGTGTCTCCACTGGAGACATCGGCTTCAGGGGCATTTGCTAGTACTGCGAGCAACAATGCTACCTCAATGCTACCTCAGCCTGTTGCTGTTGTTTGATGATGTTGCTGTACTGCTGCAGGAATGGTGTTCGTGCTGAGAGTGAGAAGGAGGGACTGATTAAGATATCCGGCTCTTCAGCCTACATGACCATGCCCAACAATGAGAGTGAGTGGATTGAATTATTTTAAATTTTTGGTAGAGGTCTGGACTCTGTCCCCAGTTACTGTACTGTACTGTACTGTACTGTACTGTACTGTACTGTACTGTACTGTACTGTACTGTACTGTACTGTACTGTACTGTACTGTACTATCATACTAGCGTCTGTTGGATACTGCAACTTTGGCAAGCTGTATTTACGCATCAACTTATAACTAGCTGGTTAGCTGGAATTCATGCTTGGGTATGGGTATGGGTAACTTCTGTACCTGTGCATGTACACTTGTGTGACTGTGTAGTCAAGTATACTTGACCTAATACAACAGCAGAAAGTGGAGTAACCATACCCATAGGTCTGTGCCTCTGATACTGTTTTATCTGAGGACTGCGTAACCATAGCAAGTTGCTAGGCTACAGTAGCTTGTCAATGCAACACTCGTGAAGTGCATGCATGCATGTCTGCTGTCACGCATCTGCCGTAAATGATCCTCAACCTGCCCATCCTGCCTGTGCTTTTCCTCGCCCTGCCATGCATGTGCTTCCCCAGGGGGTGACCGAGCGCTCAGGCGCTACAAGGGTTGGACCCTGGCATGCTTCTGCTGTGAACTATACTAAACCTGCCTATCCTGCCTGTGCTTCTGCCATACATCATACTTTCTCAGGGGGTGACCGAGCGCTCAGGCGCTACAAGGGTTGGACCATGGTAGCCCTCTCAGCTGAGTCAACAGAACGGCTGAGGGTCTACCTGGAGGCACCAGGGGTCCCAGGGGGCCCAGGCAGCACCCTGCCCCAGCAAGACATTGCTGCCACTGCTGCCGCCTTTGCTGCCGCGGGGTTGTCACCCCCTCCAACGGCGGCTGCCCCTGCTGCCGCTGCAGCAGCAGCAGTGGGTGGGTCACCCGGTGCTGCTGCAGCAGCAGGTGTGCCTGCGGCAGCAGGGGGTGGGGAGATGGTTACCGGAGGGATTTCGGGACCAAGTGCACGTCGAAACGGCCCCCTTGCCCCTGCAGCAGCTCCAGGGTTGCTGCCTGCTGTTGCACCTGCCGGTGCTGCTGCTGCTGCTGCTGCTGCTGCCGGCAGGGGCAGGGGTGGCAGGGGGCGAGGCAGGTGGGGCAATCTGCTGCCGCAACGAGCAAAGCCTGCTGGGTTCACTGCAGCAATGAGGGCCGCCAAGGCTGCCGCTGCCGCTGCTGCTGCTGCTGATGGCGGCGGCGGCGGCGCAGGGGAAGCAGCCGCCGCTGCTGCTGGTGCTGCTGCTGGTGCTGCTGGAGTGGCACCGGCAGCAGGGGAGGCAGCGGTAGGCAAGCCTTTGTTGCTGCCTGCCCGGTCAAAGCCTGCGGGCTACACGGCCGCCATGCGAGCAGCAAAGGCTGCTGCTGCTGCTGCTGCTGCCGGCGGGGCCGCCGGGGATCCTGCTTCAGCAGCAGCAGCAGCAGCGGGGGGTGCAGTGCGGCTCGGTGGTGCGGTGCGTGGTCGTGGGCGGGGTAGAGGTAGAGGGAGGGGCCGGGGGCGGGGCCGGTGGGGCTACTTGGCTCCTCGGGTTGCCCCCACAGCAGCAGCAGCAGCAGCACGAGATGCAGCCGCCGCAGAGGATGCTGCTGCTGCTGCTGCTGCTGGTGGTGGTGCTGACCCGGCAGCAGCAGCAGCAGGTGGTGGTGATGCAGCTGGGGGCTTTGGAGAAGCTGAGCAGCCGAATGAACAGGAGGAGGCTGACTGGGCGCCAATGGAGCTGGACGCTGCTGAGGCAGGGGCAGCCGCCGCCGCTGCTGCCGCCGCTACTGCTGCTGCTGCTGCTGCTGCTGCTGGTGTGGCGGCGGCGGCAGCAGATGGCAGCACTCTTGCAGGGGCACCAGCAGCAGCAGCACCAGCAGCAGCAGCGGTGGGAGCTGGTGGTGAGGTCGCCCCTCAGGGTCCCGTAGGTCAGCAGCTGTTTCCTGCTGCTGCTGCTGCTGCTGCTGCTGCTGCTGGTGGTGGTGGTGGGCTGCGGCGTGGCAGGGGTAGGGGGAGGTGGGGTTCCCGCGGCAGGGGCACGGGCAGGAGTCGTGGGCTACAGCCGGTGGTGCGCCAGACAGCAGCAGCACCAGGGCTGAGAGTATTGGATGGGGGTGTGATGCGGGCCAGGGGCAAAACCAACGCTGCTGCTGGTGCTGCTGCTGCTGGTGGTGAGGGCGCACAGGATGTAGCAGCAGCAGCAGCAGCAGCAGGGGAGGGCGGCATGCTGCTGCCTGCCCCCAAGAAGCGAGTGGGGTTCACAGCTGCCATGCGGGCAGCAAAGGCTGCTAGGGAGGCCGCTGCTGCTGCTGCTGGTGGTGGTGCTGCTGGCCAGGTTCCCGGCTCGTTGGCTTCATTGCAACAGTCAGCACAGGACCTTCAAGCGGCTGCAGCAGCAGCAGCAGCAGCAGCAGACCAGGGGCCTGTACAGGCTGGTGCAGACACAGGAGCAGCAGCAGCAGTGGCAGCAGCAGGAGCGCGGCTTGGCACAGTAGCAGTCCGTGGTAGAGGTGGCAGAGGGCGTGGTCGGGGTCGGGGCCGGGGTCGGGGCCGGCTTCGCACTGGGGCCGGGTCACTGGGCCGGTTTGCTGCCGCTGCTGCTGCTGCTGCTGCTGATGTTGCTGGCGCACCTCGCCTCACTCCGCAGCAGCGGCAGCAGCAGCAGCTAGGAGAGGCTGCAAGGGCTGCTGCTGACCCCTTGGGTGTCTCTCCTGTGGTTGTAGGCATTGCTGGGCGGTTGCAGCTGCTGCCTTTTACAGATGATACCAACCTTATGGGGGCCGCGGTGGTGGCTGCAGCACCACTTCTGGGACCTGGGCTAACTGCTGCGCAGCAGAGGGCTGTAGCAGAGGCCTTTGCTGTAGCACACCGAGCAGCAGCAGCAGCAGCAGCAGCAGCGGGTCAGGACCAGCAGCAGCAGCAGCAGGGTGCTGCCAGTAGCGACAGCCAGGGTGGGGTGGTGCTTGCAACGCAGTTGGGGGTGCTGTATGGGTGGCTGCGGTTCTGGTGCAAGCGGGACAATATGGTTCAGGTGGCAGATGTGCTGCAGCAGCTTGTGGAGCTGTCAACAGCAGCAGCAGCAGCAGCAGATGCAGTGCTGCCAGCAGGGGAGGCAGGCGCAGTGACAGCAGCAGCAGCGGGTGAGGGTGCAGTAGGTCTGGGGTTCGATTCCTCTCAGCTGCGTCTGGGTTGTGCCAAGTGCAATGCAGTCAAGGGCTGTGTGACTTGCAGGGGGGCTGTGGCGAGGCAGCTGCAGCGGCTGGCAAATGAGGCAGCAGCGCCGGCAGCAGCAGCAGAGGCAGCGGCGGCTGCACTCAACCCGGCAGCAGCAGCAGCAGCAGCAGAGGTGGCGGCTCAGCTGGCTGCGGGACCAGAGGCAGCAGCAATGGATGTAGATGAGCATGAATCAGCAGCAGCAACAGCAGGGGCTGTGGATGGTGATGGTGCTTCCAGGGCGGAGGTGGATGATGCAGCAGCAGCAGCAGCAGCAGCAGCTGCTGCTGCTGGGACAAATTCACCAGCAGCACCAGAAGTGAAAGCAGAGGACAGCGTGCAGCAAGCGGCTCACAGCCCCAGCACTGCCGCTGCTGCTGTTTCTGCAAAGCCTGAGGGTGCTGTTGCTGCTCCATCTCCTGCTGCTCCTGCTCCTGCTGCTGCTCCCGCTAGCAGCCCCTTTTCAGCAGCAGCAGCAGCAGCATCACCTCAGCGGCTGCTGTCTGTTAGAGATCCTCGCAGCGGAGTGCTTAAGGCGTCACCAGCAGCATTGGGGCGCCGTGGCAGCAGCAGCAGCCTGCCCACTCCTAAAAAGGAGAGACAGCAGCGTACGCCGCCGGCACCAGCTGCTTTACCAGCTGCCGCTGCTGCTGCTGCTGCGTCACCAGCTGCTGCTGTCTCCCCCAAAACGGGAGGGTGCGGTGGCAACACAGTGACAAATGGACCCATGGAACCCAAACCGGATGCAGGAGGGGTGCCACTAGGTATGTCAGCAGCAGCTGGGGAGGCTAGGACTGCAAGCGGGGCTGCAGCAGCAGATGGTGGGAATGTTGCAGGCACCTCCCCATCGCCCACCCCTGCAGCAGCAGCAGCAGAAAATGAAGGTGTGGGTGAGGTGCCGGCAAGTGGTACAGCTGCCACACCATCACCATCACCACCAGCAGCAGCAGCAACAACAGCAGCAGCAGCGGAGACTGCACAAACAGCAGCCCCAAATAGGCCAGAGGGAAAGCAGGGGCAGCACTCCTCAGGGGGGCCAGGTAACCAGCAGCAGCAGCAGCAGCAGCAGGGTCACTCGGGTGTCAATACTCCACATGGTGTGCGCACCCAGTCACCAGCTGCAGCAGCAGCCGTGTCACCCTCACCGCCGCTGTCAGACGGCAAGGCAGCAGCAGCAGCAGCAGCAGCAGCAGCAGGCTCCACGGCAGGGGCGGAGGAACTCCCACCCCCATCCCCACCCCCGAAAGCAGCAGCAGATGGTGTATCAGATGAGGAGCAGTGGGGCACGCCTGAGGGTCAATGAGTGAGGGCGGTGGTGGTCATATATGACCGTGGTGGTCAACGGTGGTTGGTGCTCATATATGACCTTACGTAGGGGCCCTGCTGCTGGTGATGCTGCCTAGGTTTTGAGGGTTCAGGGTTTGGGGAGCCACCAACTTCAGCCCTGCTGGTATTGGTGATGCAGCACATTTCTATTGTGTCCGGGAACTATCACTCACGCCGGGTGCTTTGAACAAACCTTTCTTTTGATTGTCAGAGCGGTGCTGGACTACTGTACTGCGCTATCATCATTGTATCTTTTAATTAGGGATGGAGTGGTTTTTTTACTGTATCTTTGGAATTTGGATGAGTAACTGAGTAACGATTGCAGGCGGATCAGCAGGAAGGCATGCAGGATGATCTTGACGCATATGGACAAGAAAGGAGCGGGGTGGGGCTATCAGCACCTTGTGGTGGTGGTGTTTGGAAGGGGGGGGGGTGTGACAATCTGAGGGCGTGTGCGTGAGGTAACTGTACTGTACACATGTGTTGTGTAGCTATGAGTCAACTTGGAGATGCCGTTGTCACTGTGTGAGTGTTACTGGCCGTGGAGCAGGAGACACTTTGAGGTAACACACACTTTGGATATGGAGTGAGGGAGCTAGCTTTGTGCATGTTGCCTAAAAGTTCACGGGTGTCTGGCCAAAAACAGGGTTTCTCTGCCAACACTGGGTGGGTGTGCGTGTCTGTCTGTGCGGCAGAATTGGGCCTGAGCCTAGGCCAAGCACCACTCAGTGAGGGGGTTGACCACAACTCAAGGCCAGGAGACATCTCTGAAGGGAGGGGGCTGCTGAGAAATCCAAGTCAAGACACTTGTAGTATGTAACACAGCATGCTTGCAGCCCTGCAGCACAGATACCAACCACAGCTATACGATAGGAAGGCGCTGCTGACCGTCCAGGATGCTGAGCATTTCTTTCAGAATTCTGGACGTTTCCAGGCCCCCGCAGGTCTTGCGTCTTCAAACCGTTGTCATTTCAACCGTCGTTGACAAATGAGCTTCACTTGAACACCTTGAGCACGTCTTGTGCATACTAAGTGGTTGCTTCAGGTTTCTGTTTGTGTTTGTCACATTGCCGCGGAGCATCGTGTCACGACTTCGAAGACTGCCGATACTGCTGCTGCTGCAGCTGCTGCTGCTGCTGTCGTTTTCACGAACCCACCCTCACAGCTGTTCGTCTCGGTCAGTTTCTAGTCTCTTTTCGAACATCCACCTATTCTGCTTGACGTGCCACATAAAGCTGCACTCAGCACAGCTGCACACATCCGCCGCTGCTGCTTCTACTGACACCCAGCAGCAGCCAGTACCAGTGTCCCATCCCAACAGCCTCTGGCGCAGCACCGCCGGTTCCAACATATATTTCACACTCGTATCTTACTAAGTCGGTCTCCCAGGCAGCACCATGCAGAACGACGAGATCATATGGCAGGTCATCAATCACCATCACTGCAGTTTCAAGTCAAAGACCAAGACCCAGAACTTCTGCAGAAACGAGTACAACGTGACAGGACTATGCAACAGGAGCAGCTGTCCGCTGGCCAACAGCAGATATGCTACCATCAGGGAGCATGAGGGCCGCTGCTACCTGTACATCAAGACAGTAGAGCGAGCTCACACACCCAAAAACATGTGGCAGAAGATCAAGTTGAAACGAAATTATGCACAGGTGAGGGTCATGGACGTGAGGGGGTTGTTGTTTTGTTTATTTCATACAGCATGCACAAGGCAGCGGCATTAGGGGCAGCAGCAGGGGGTGGTGGGGATACTGTGGGATCCGCGGCATACCAACAGCAGTACAGCAGTGGCAATGGCAGCAGTGTGAAACCATGCAAAAGTGTGGTGTTATCATCAGTGGATGCTATGGGAGCACGAGGGGATGGTGCAGTGATCTGTATGTACGCAGTAGTACTGCGGTGGCGGCAGCAGTCGGGTATGCAGTAGCACGGGCAGCAGCAGGAGCAGCAGAGCAGGAGCAACAGCAGCAGGAGCAGCAGGGGGCAGCAGCAGGAGCAGCAGCAGAAATTGTAGGGCAGCAGGGGCCAAACGGGCAATAGGGCAGCAGCAGTGGGTACTTAGTGCTGTTGGTGGTCTCAGCAGTGGTGCAGCAGCTGCAGCGATATATGGGAAGCAGTGTGGAGTGTGTGCTGTATTTGGGCAGTCCAGCGCCCCAGGCCACACCCCTTGAGCAATCCCCCCCCCCCCCCGCGCTCTCACACACATATGCAGGCCCTGGAGCAGCGTGATCAGCACCTGGCCTACTGGTCAAAGATCCTGCTGCACAACACACACTACCCTGCATTGCAAGTGACAACCCCTGAAGCCACCATATGTCCACCCCCCCCCCTCCCGCGCTCTCACCCCCCCCCCTTCCCGCTCTCACACACATACTCAGGCCCTGGAGCAGCTTGACCAGCACTTGGCCTACTGGCCAAAGTTCCTGGTGCACAAGAACAAGCAGCGGCTGACCAAGATCACACAGTACCTCATCCGAATGAGGAAGCTGGCGCTCAAGCCACAACCAAAGCTGGTGCCCATTGCGGCGAGGTGAGAGAGATTGTGTGAATGTGTGCGTCTTGGTGTGTGAATGTGTGCGTCTTGGGGGAGGGCCTGGAAGGCGGGGGCCGGGGGGGGGGGGGGGGGCTGGGGGTGGTGGTGGTGTGTGTGGGGGGGGGGGGTTCAAGCCACAACCAAAGCTGGTGCCCATGGCGGCGAGGTGAGAGGGGCTGCATGTGTGCTTGGGGGGGGGGGTGAATGTGTGTGCAGTTTGGGGGCAAGGACTGGCAGGGGGGGGGGGGGCACGACCATAGTCGGTGCCCATCGCGGCGAGGAGAGGCAAAGGCTCAGGTTGCTGCCATGCTACTTATGCCGTCACTCCCACGCTGACTGTCATTTGTTTGTGTTATTGCAACGACCTCGTAAGAGGAAGTTGCTTAGGAGGCGTATAGGCTCCCCCCTCCCCCCTGCGGGGGGGAGGGGCAGGTCAATACGGGGTGGGAAACGGCCGTTAGCAGGCCAGCTGTGGTTCATGCCAACGTTGATATGTTGACAAACATCAAAACGCTTTGCTATTACGGCTGCGTGGCTTGCAGCGCTGGATTGAACTTGAACCCAGCAGCTCCGAGGGGCAAACACAAATCTGCTCATGATTTAGCGATAACGTTAGTTCTGCATCCTGTATCAGCTCTCCGTGAAACCTGAGCGGGGCTAGATGCGTTTATATAGAAACACCGATATATCTCTGCAGCTACTGTGACTTTCGTCATGGGGGCGCCTCAATAAGGTGTGTCGCTATGGGCGGAAGGCATTGGTACCAATTGCGTGTGCGTTCGTGTACATGGGGGCAGCGACAGTTGCTGGTCCCCGAACAGGTGACTAACCTGCAGGTGCCAGCAGCTGCAAACGCGTAGTCCCAAGCATTGATGTGAGAGTTCCATATTGCTGTCGGATGCGTGTCTCATGCATGGTACCCATGCTACTCCGCATGCCACCGCGATCATTGCATCAGGAGAGGTCATCTGCTCCTAAGGAAGCCAGACGACCCGACAACTGCAACTTAGACACCTGGAATCAGTGCCGCATCGATGCAACACAGCCAGCGTAGGCAGCATGCGGCAGCCTGCCTACAGACGCCTGTTGCCCATGCAGCAGCATGCTTGGTGTGACTGCAAACTGCTGCAGGTATGCAGCAAGTTAACTAAACGTTGCTGCACCATCAAGAGCACTCAGCGACAGGGACACCAGCAGCAGCAGCAACAAGCACACTCGGAAGACAGCGATAGCAGGACAGTCTGTATGCAGAGGGGGGGGGGGGGGGCGCAGCCACCCCCCCTGGGCAGTTAAACATTGCTGCACCAGCAAAAACACTCAGCGACAGCGACACCAGCAGCAGCAGCAGCAACAAGCACACTCGGAAGACAGCGACAGAAGGACAGTCTGTATGCAGGGGGGGGGGGGCAGCCACCCCCCCTGGGCAGTTGAATGTTGCTACACCAGCAAGCACACTCAGCGGGATGTGCAAAACAGCAGCAACACCAGTCACTACATACTACAACAGTGCCGAAGTCAACTTCGACATAGTGTGCTTGTCATGATATGGCGCAAGGCGTTTTGCACAGCCACGGTACAGGGGTGCCACATACCCATAAAAAGCCGAGGTCGTTGCAGTACTGACGCCAGCCGGGCGTTAGACGTTCTATTTACACTCTTCATGCAGGACTGAGAAGCGTGAGCGTCGTCGTAACGCAAAGGCTCAGGTTCCTGCCATGCTTCTCTTACCGTCACTCTCACACTCACGCTGACTGTAGTTACTTTGTGTTATCGTCACTCTTTGCGCAGGACTGAGAAGCGTGAGCGCCGTCGTGAGGCAAAGCCTCAGGTTCCTGCCATGCCACTCGTGCCGCCACTCTCACTCCCACACTCACGCTGACTGTCATTCCTTTGTGGCATCCTCACTCTTTATGCAGGACTGAGAAGCGTGAGCGCCGTCGTGAGGCGAAGGCTCAGGTTGCTGCGCAGCTGGACCGGGCCATTGAGAGTGAACTGCTCAAGAGGCTGCAGGCAGGAACATACGGGGACATATACAACTTCCCTGTCAAGGCTTATGAGAAGGTGGGGAAGAGGGGAACCAGGGTTTGGGGATTAGGGTTTGGCACTTGTAGCCCCGGGGGGGGGGGGCACCCGGGGGGGAGGGGATACTTCCCTCGCATCAGGCCTAGGGGCGCAGCTTGGGGGCAGGGAGGAGTTCATTTTGTTGTACAGGGGAGGCTGCAGGCAGCAACCTACGGGGACATCTACAACTTCCCTGTCAAGGCATATGAGAAGGTGGGGAAGAGGGGAACCAGGGTTTGGGGATTAGGGTTTGGCACTTGTAGCCCCGGGGGGGGGGGTACTTCCCTCGCATCAGGGGGGCAGCTTGGGGGAAGGGATGGAGACATTCCCTTGTACAGGGTTACGGCTGGCATGCGCATGGGGTGTGTGGGTGGTGGATAGGTGGAGAAAGGACGTGAGTTGACAAAGGAGAAGGCAAGGGGCGTGCGGGGATTTGGTGTTCGACGAAGGGGGAGGCCATTTGATCACTTGCCAGCCATGAGGCAGTGGTCAGTCTGACATCGACGTCCGTGCAGGGTTCTGGTGGGTGGGTCTTCAGCAGGTCAACAACCTCAGCAACAACCTCAGCAAGAGAGCATCCAGCTAAACCTCGGCGGGCAAAGCCTTTACGTTGTGTGGCCAACATGTCCATGTAACACACTGTCATTGGCCGCTGCAAGTGCTGGACAAGGGGGAGGTTGGTGTGGACGTTGAAGGTGACGCTGCGGGCCCGGGGGAGGGGGGGGGGCGTTCCCGCCTGTGCAGACCTGGTTTCTGTGCTACTGCTTCCGATGCTGTGCCCCCAACCCCCACCCACCCACACACACACACACATACACTTTATCAAGCCTTCTAACCTTCTTAGCTCCCCCTCCCCCCCCCCCCCCCCCAAACACCCCACCCCCACAGGTGTTAGACAAGGAGGAGGTTGATGAGGATGAGGGTGCTGAAGCCGAGGCTGAGGCTGCAGGCATGGATGATGACGACATGGAGGCATTCATTGAGGGAGATGAGGACGAAGACGAGGAAGAGGACGAGGACGAAGAGGTGCGGAAGAGTTTTGTTTGGTAGCCTTTCAAATTATTTTCCCTTATGCCCGAGAGGGGGGGGGTGTAGGTTCTGGGAGCGGGGTGTGTGGGGTGGGGTGGGGGGGAGCATTCATCGAGGGGGACGAGGACGAAGACGAGGAGGTGAGGGAGAGTCATTTCTTGCGTCCAAGGGGGTTTTTGTGGGTTTTGGGAGCGGGATGGGGGGGAGGGGGGTGGAGGCATTCGTTGAGGGGGACGGGGATGAAGACGAGGAGGAGGAGGAGGACGAAGAGGTGAGCAAGCAAAAGGGGAGGGGGGTTCAGGGGGACATGCATGTGTACATCTGGACTTACAGGGGGATGTAGGACCAACAGGGGTTTATAGGTCGAAACGCCGCATACATATGATGATATCAAAGTGTGTTTGTGGGCTAGGGGGAGATATGGGATTTGGGTGTAGGGGCGTGAGGTAGGCTTGATGTGTTTTGGGAAGGGTGTGGGAGAGGGTGAGTAGGCAACATTGCTTGCTATGGGCCGGGGCAGTTCCAAGAAGTGATGAACCCAACTGTCAGAACTTCCCAGTCCACCTCTTCCAGCATGCCCCATGTTTTCCATCGTGGGGCGTGTCAGATGTGTGGCACATTATGTTTTTGTGTGGGGTGAGCTGCTGCTGCAAACCAGGGGGTGGAGGCTCCTGCTGCTGCCACCCCCGCTCACACACACGTACACACACCTGGATGGTTGCATTGGCTGGTTGCGCTCCCTGTGTCTACACACTGCAAGGCAAAGCAATGTTCAGGCTGCACTTTGCGCTTGTGCAGCCCCTTATAACAGCAGTCACAAATTTGTACCATGGTGCAGCTGCCGCTGAAGAGCAGAAGTATCGTCAGGAAAGTTGTCAGGCAAGTCAGCACTGAACCGCTGTCACTCCGTCACAAAGGGCGCATGCAAGTGAAACCTGAATCGCGCTGTTTGTGTGTATTGTTCTTATCCACTCGCACAGATCGAGTGCCTTCAATCACTGTGACTCTAAACCCCCAGTGTTATGACATTTTGAATTGCTGCTGTGTGTGTTGCTGTGTGTTTTCAGATTGAGTACCTTGATGAGGAGCAGGTGGATTTGGATGAGGAGGACATGGAGGACATTGCAGGTGGGGGTGGTGGTGTGTCGTGGTGGGTGGGTGGGGGGGGGGGGCTGTGGGGGGTGGTGTGTGTGGGGGGGGGGGGGGGGGGTTTTTTTTTTGGGGGGGGGGAGAGGACATGGATGACATCGCAGGTGGGTGGAGTGGGTTGTGGCGTGAGGGGGGGGGGGTTCCGGTGGGGTGTAGAAGGGGGGGGGTGCGTGTGTTAAGGAGGAGGGGTCTGAGCTGTCCGTATCTGAAGGCTCAGCAGGCACCATTTCTTGCCTGCGTCCAGTTACTGTCCTCATGTCGGTGGGCTTCTTTGTCTCGTTATCCTTGATTTTGCATGCTGCCACTCAGTGTGTCTGCGCCCATATTTAGTCATGTCACACTGGCTTGCTCACTCACGCTCATTTCAACTGCGTCATTTTCACGGAAATACAGAGGGTTTCAGCGATGGCGAGGAGGGAGGCTACAGCAGCGGGGACGATGAGGAGGGCAGCAGCAGCGACGGTGACGAAGCAGCAGCAGGGCCCTCCGGCAGCAGCAGCGAAGGCGGCAGCGATGACGAGGAGGGACAGCAGCCGCCGGGCGGCAGCAGCAGGCGGCAGCAGCAGCAGCAGCGGAAAGGGGCGGCGGCAGCAGCAGCGGCTGCGGCAGGCAAGAAGCAGCAGCAGCAGCGGCCGGGTCGGCGGCGGGGCCGCGGTCCTGTGGAGTTGGAATATGAGGAAGAGCGGGAGCTACCTATGGCACAGCAGCAGCGGCACTGATTGTGATGCTGGTGCTGGTGTGTGCTTGTTTTACACGGCCATGCTTTGTGGTGCGGTGCGTGCTGCGCTGTGTGCCTGGCACCACAGCAGCAAACACCTATGGGGCATGTCGGGGGTGGCACAGTGCTGTGGCAGCAGCAGCAGCAGCAGCAGGTTGAGGTTGCTGCGCTGTTCCAGGGTTGAACCGTTGAAAATAGTGTGTGGTTGTTGCAGCCAGCTGTCTCACGTCTCAGAGCAGGTGGCACAGCACTGCAGGCGGCCCAGCACAGCACAGCACAGCACAGCACAGCACAGCACAGCACAGCACAGCACAGCACAGCAGGTGGAGTAGCACAGCTATCTGCATGTCATTTTGGGCAGTGTCCTGGGTAAGGCTGCAATGCCAAGGCTGTGAAGCTGTGAAGTCTGCCATGTATGGCGGCAGCAGCAGCAGCAGCATGATGCTGTTCCTTGATGTATTGCTAGTGCTCCTGATTGGCTACTCATTGGATCAAATCAAACCAAATCGAAGTTACACCTGTAGCTATGAGGCTCAAGAGCTCATGCCAGCCATTCACTGATATCACGGAGATGGCAGAACAAACCAGAGAGAACAAACCAGAAACAACAAACACTGTGGCGTTGGATCGGCTCGAATCTCACTCGAGCAGTTGTGGTACTAGCTGGGCTGTGCAGCAATGAATGCGTAATGCCTAGCGTCCTGTTGTGCGTCCAGGGGCAAGATACAGTGAGGATTGCGGTTGGTTTTTGGGCAACACGATCTCGAATGATGGTACTGTAGGTGTCATGTGGCCGGCCACTCGTCCTTGTTCCTTCCTGCCACATGTATCGTCCGGTTGTAACGTGACCAGGTAGCAAACAGTGAGAACGTCGTACAGTGCAGCTGCTGTGGTTCAAATTCCTTTCTCAACAAGCTGTAAGGCATTGTTCTACTTGTTTGAACGGAGGTTTCGGCATGTGCTGCCCTGTCATACAGTAGTATGGGTGTGGCAACATCATCCGCCGGCTGCACTCAGTGACTGCGCTATCTCTCTGCACTGCGCTATAGCTATCATGGGGTGGATAGGACCCTAGGGGTCCACCGCAAACTCAAGACCCCGGGGGTGGGGGGGTGACGCCAAGCCTTAAAGGGATGGGGGAAGGGTTAAGTGCGAAAACAGCCTAAAACGGAAGGAGGGGAGGGGTCCAACAGCTCGGCAGCAAGGGAGACAGCAGTACCAATGATCAGCCTAAAATGGAGAGGGGGGGTGGGTGTTTGCGTCCGAAGGGCCTAAAATCCCACAAGCAGCACAGAAAAGAGAGAGAACACCCACCCTGCAAAGCATGGGCGCCCTGGGCACCGTGGCTGCAGGGGTAGAGTGACACGTAGCATCGGTGCCATCGCAGGTATGGTGCCTGCGCAGAAGTGGAGCCAGAACCGGTGCCGTGTGACCCAGGTAAAAGTACGCAGCAAGCAGCAGGCAGTGATGCTGCCGCAGCTGCCAAGCAGGCGGCAGCAAGGTGCCAGCAGCAGCACCGGTGCCGTGTCACAGCTGAAGCCTGTCAGGGGTGCTGACCGTCCTTGAGAAGGGGGGGGGGTGACCTGTGCCAGAGCGGCGGGGGGGGGGGGGGGGGGGGGGGGGGGAGGGGGAGGGGGGGGGGGAGGGCGCCAAGGTTTTTGCGGTGTGTGTGTGTAGGGGGGGGGGATTGGGGGGTAACATTCGCTGCAGGCTTCAGCGAAGCACGATCCCACACAGGGAGGAGGGGGTGTGTACCGGTGCACCCCGAGCCATTACTGACCCCCACATCCTGTCCTGCTAACAGGGCTGCTGGTTTACGCCTTGGCTGGTTTCAGTCTGTTGCCCTTTCTGACTCAGTGTGATCCCTGTCTTCCTTCACAACTTGTGAAGGTTGAACGCAACACTCTTATTGCAACGACCTCGTGAGAGGAAGTTGCTTAGGAGGCATACAGGCTCCCCCCTCCCCCCCGCAGGGGGGGAGGGCAGGTCAATACGGGGTAGGAAACGGCCGTTAGCAGGCCAGCTGTGGTTCATGCCAACGTTGATATGTGAGAATATCAAAACGCTTTGCTATTACGGCTGCGTGCTTGCAGCGCTGGATTGAACTTGAACCCAGCAGCTCCGAGGGGCAAACGCCAAGCCGGACAGCTTTCAGCGATAAAGTTTGTCCTTTATCTTGTTCCAGCCCTCCGTGAATCCTGAGCGTGGCTAGTTGCGTGTAAGTAGATACACCGATATATCTCTGCAGCCCCTGTGAGTTTCGTCATGGGGGCGCCTCAATAAGGTGTGTCGCTATGGGCGGAAGGCATTGGTACCAATTGCGTGTGCGTTCGTGTACATGGGGGGCAGCGACAGTTGCTGGTCCCCGAACAGGTGACTAACCTGCAGGTGCCAGCAGCTGCAAACGCGAAGTCCCAAGCATTGATGACAGTTCCATATTGCTGTCGGATGCGTGTCTCATGCATGGTACCCATGCCGGATGTCACCGCGAATCGCGGTCCGCGATCATTGCATCAGGAGAGGTCATCTGCTCCTGAGGAAGCCAGACGCCCCGACAGCTGCAACTTAGACACCTGGCATCAGTCCCGCATCGATGCAACACAGCCAGCGTAGACAGCATGCGGCAGCCTGCCTACAGACAACTGTTGCCCATGCAGCAGCATGCTTGGTGTGAGTGCAAACTGCTGCAGGTATGCAGCAACGCGGCATGCCCGTGCAAGTTAAACATTGCTGCACCAGCAAAAACACTCAGCGACAGCGACACCAGCAGCAGCAGCAACAAGTACACTCGGAAGACAGCGATAGCAGGACAGCACCAGCAAGCACACTCAGCGGATGTGCAAAACAGCAGCAACACCAGTCACTACATGCTACAACAGTGCCGAAGTCAACTTCAACACAGTGTGCTTGTCATGATATGGCGCAAGGCGTTTTGCACAGCCACGGTACAGGGGTGCCACATACCCATAAAAAGCCGAGGTCGTTGCTGTACTGACGCCAGCCGGGCGTTAGACGTTCTATCAGATGAGCCAGGGGGAGCTGAACACCCCATATTGGCGCGCACAACGGCACAACGGCACAACGGCACAATTAACCTCTTACAGAAAAAGATGTTGAGAGCATGGTGGTGGTCCAGCAGCAGCTGCTCAAGTTACAGCAAGCCATGAAGGCACCACGGAACGGGAAATTGGGCGCACTTTTGGCGAGATCTCAGTGGAGCAGCTCAGTGAGCAGCAGGCACCCAGGAGACGCAAGCCACCCACCGCTGCCATCAGGCAACTAAATTGAGACCCCGACAAGCCATAGTCCTGCACACGGTTTGCCTCTCCCCCCCTTCTACTGCACATGTTTTGCCTCCGCTCAGCTGCCCCCCCCCCCTACCTTCCTCTTGGGAAGTGACCCTCCACCCCCCCCCCCCAAAAACAACCACAGTTGGACATTGAGTGCTGGTTTCTGATTCCAATTCGTGCAATGCCTGCTCGTTTCACGGGAGGGAGGGGGTATGTCTTGGGGTCCCGGAACAAGTGGTCCAGCAGCCCCATCTTCGGTCACCTGTCACGTAAAGCACATGATGAGTTTTGCAGCTATATCTAGAGCAGCACCGCGGAAAACTTGCCTGGGCCAGATTGATTGGTCAATGAATACTGACAACCCGGAGGTCCCCGAATACTGACAACGCACTCGGATCCCAACAGGAAGGTCGCTCAGTCAAGTTGCCTGACGTCACATCGTCTCGTGTGTAGCTGCAGCGGACCGGTTGCACTCGACCTTGACCTGCATCCGCCCCTCCGCAGCTTATCCTCGCTGTCATCTATGCTGTGAACGACATGAAGCACGCTCATCTACTCTTACTTGCTTTGCTGGGCAGCGCGGCTCTCCTATCCGCTGCACAAAAATCACCCACACCAGCACCATCGTCTACTGCCTTCAGCAAAGCAGCTGCCACAACATGCCAGCTGGAGGTGGAAGGTTTGGGCAGCGCTGGTAGAGCAGGCATCAAAGCAGCAAAGCTGGCATGCAGCGGAGGCACGATCACAGCAGCAGCATCCCCTGTGCTGCTCAAGGCACTCGGCCCAAAAGGGGCCCAGGGAGTGTCTTGGTCAACGAGCCCAGCATGCACTGAGTACGTCGATGCAGTAAAGTGCCTCTTCGTCATCTGCTCCGATACGCCTGTCATTTTCGTGAAGCCAGTGCTCAAGGGCATTCAGCTGCCAGCTGATCAGCTCACATTTGGACTGTGTGTGGTAGCTGGCAGCGAGGCTGTCCTGCGTGGAGGGCTCTTTACAGACAACGGGATGCGTTCCGTAGTCGTGGACGGCAAAGGCACGGCCCTGCTGATCGAAGACAGCACCTTTGAAGGGGGTGAGGGCGTAGGGCCCAATAGCCCTTCTGCAGGAGGGATTGTTGCACAGGGAGGCCGCACAGTGATCACCACCAGCCGATTTGCAGGCAACATCGCAGCAAACGGCGCAGCTATTTGGGCTGCTGGACAGGCGAAGGTGGATGTCGACCCTGATTCAAGGAGAAGTCAGGTGGGTGGAGGTGGCTGCAGAAGTCAGTTGAGGGAAGGGGATACTGTGTGTACTTGCAGCCTGAAGGTCGATAGCCCACTTGGCCCTTCACAGCTGCACAAATGTCTAATGAACCCTGTAGAGGAAGGGAGATGGCACATTCAGACTGTGGCTTATACTGCAGCTGGCAGATGATCCTACCAGCCTGCAGCATGCAGCATTCAGCCTGTCCCTGGTCGCACACCAAACACAGCAGCTTTTTGCCATGCGATCAGGAGTACAGATTAGCAGCTGTCCAGCACAGTAGCAGCACAAAACCCCTTGAGATCAAGTGCAAGGGTAGCGGTTGTCCGAAGCTGTTAGTATCAGCCTGACGCACCCTGTTCGTTTGTGCCATGGATAGGTTTGCTCTCAGGCGGGAGCCTGGTTCTGCAGTGACCGTGCTCCTTGCTCCCCCCTCTCTCCCTCTGTGTTCTGCACTAGTTTCCTGCAGGGCAGGCCAGACCTCACCCCCCCCCCCGGCATGGCTGCTCACAGTGTGTTCCCCCCCCCAGATAAATAGTGTGTATCAGCTTTTTGAAAAGCTTCTTTGTATCAGCTTCTTGAAATGCAACCCCAAGGAGCAGCACTTGCTCAGTCAGTACAGCAGCAGCACTTACCGCCATATCATCATAAAGGGTGGACACCGGTTGGACAGTGACCGGCGGGGGGGCGGGGGGGGGGGGGGGGGGGGCTGCTGACATGCCAGGGTAGTGCAGGACATGGTCTTGCACACCATAGTGGTGTTGCACACAACCCTTGTGGTTCTTTCTGGGTAGTGAGTAAGGAAACTAGTACACCTTATTTCTTGAGGGGCAGGGCGATGAGCGAAAATGGTTTGTGGCAGCAGGGGGGGGGGGTGAGCTTTGCAGAAGCAGCTTGGAATGAGAAACTCTCACTCACCTTTGTCGCCTTGACGGTGGAACTAGGCCACCCTCGATCCCTGGTAGCCTCCCAGGGTGGCCACCATGGATCCAGAGTAGCCTAGTTTCACCGCTATGGCGATAAAGGTGAATGAGAGCTTCTCATGCTCAGGTGCACTGGCGTAAGCAAGGTGCGCAGCGCCTTGGGGCAGCTTTAGCTGCTTGCGAAGCCACCAGAAGAGCGGCTGCAACACAGCAACACAGTGCAGTCCCTGGGGGGGGGGGGGAGCAACTGAGGTCTGGCCAGAAAAAGGGGTGCTGAAAAGGGGGGGGGACAACTGAGACCTGGCCAGGAAACAGGGTACCGAAAAGGGGGGAGCAAAAAGCACATTGCCGTGGGAACTAGCCCCCCTTTCTCTCCTCCACCATCACACCCTGATTCGAGGAACACTTACAACAGGATGCCAAGGCTGCAAGCATTTGACCCCTGCCTGCCCTGCCATCCTTTTTGTTTCTATCTGACAACCCGGGGGGGGGGGGGGGGGGGCATGCCCTCATCGCCTGGGCACACACACACACACAGCCAAGTAGTCCCCACTGCTGCAAACCCAAGGCAACGCCTCACCGCCGTCAATATCCACGTGTGCATGTCTGCTGCTGTCCCTTCCCTCCCCTCCCTACCCGCCTGCTGTACTGGCAGGCCAGCCTGGGTCTATCTTCCTCAACAACTTTGCAACCAAGGAAGGAGGAGACGTCTTTGTTGATGATGAAGCTGAGGTCACTATCTCTGGCGCCTCGATGCAAGGAGCCGCAGCAGTACAAGACGGAGGCTCGATCGCCATCAGCGGCAACACTACCCTCGTGCTTACCGCCACTTCCGTCAGCAAGGCATCAGCGATCGATCGCAGGGGCTGCATCGGCGTGACAGAAAACGCGACCCTCATTATGGTGCGATCATCAGTGTCCGGTTGCTCCACGAGCAACGGAGTCGCTGGCGGAATTGGCGCCAGAGATACTGCGACCGTTATTCTTGATAACAGTAACGTTACTAACAACATCGCCGGGACTGAGGCCGTCCAACCAGCGGTCGCAGGCGGCATTTCTGCTGACGGGCGGAGCCAGGTCTTGTTGATCAACGCGAGGGTGTCGGGAAACAAGGCTGGCTACGGAGGTGGTATGTTTGTCAGCGATGAGGCTTCTGTTGTCACACAAGGTGGCACCCGCATCACAGGCAACTCTGCAGGCAAGTACTGGGTTTGAGGGGTTGGGATACAGTTCAGGATGCACCCGCAGGGACTAAGGGCAGTTGGACAGGGCAATCTGGCGGCATGACACATCTCTGCAGTTACTTGGCAATCGACGGCCGCTGTTTGACACACACTGTTCAAAATTTTTTCAGAAGAAACCCTGAGGGTAAGGTTTCACCTCCTGAAGTGGCTGACCCTGAACCCTTGTGCACCTGATTGCTCCTCTACTGCAGGCAAAGCTGGCGGCGGTGTTTACATGGCTTCAAGCAACTTCGATGCCAAGGAGCTGTTGGCAGTAACAACCAAAAACCAGGCCCCAGCTGGGCGGGATGTCAGCTTTGAGGCACATGACATAAAGGTGTGCTGATGTCCCTGGTAAAGTTTAAGGGATGATCATGACTCATAATTACCGTCTATCCTGCAGGTGCTGGGTGCAACAGCAGCTCGTTCTGGACCCTGCAAACCCACCCTTCAAAAATGCGCGTGACGCTCTACAAACACACTGACAGCATGCTGTGTGTGTATAGACACAGGGAGTAGTCAGTCCTTGTCAGGTGCCGGGGAGCAACAACTGCTCCGGGACCGCCCTTCCAAACCCCACAATTGGAATTGTGTGTGACACAAATAGCTTCTATGTATGGATCCCATGTATCCTCAGAGTCCACACAATCGGGTATGCCATGTGTTTGTCCTGGCATGTGCTGGGGAGCAACAGCAGCCTGGATGAATCTGTCACCAGCATAATGCTTGCAAGGCTCTACGGATACTCTGACAGTATGCCGAGTTTGTGTATGTGCTCACTCCTGCAGGTGCTGGGGAGCAACAGCAGCCTGCATGAATGTGCAAGGCTCTACTTTCACCAGCGCAATGCTTGCAGCGCTCTACAAATACACTGACAGCATTCCACGCTGGTGTGTGTTTTCACTCCTGCAGGTGCTGGGCAGCAACAGCAGCCTGGATGAATTTGTCACCAGCACAGACAGCCAAGGGGGCGTCCTGCACCTTACCCTGAATGTCACAGGCCCACAGGAGTTGCCTTCAGACGAGGCGGTCAAGGTTTCGCTTCTTGATGAGGCCATTACAAACCTGTACACAAATTGTAACATTTCTCCCCCCCCCCCCCCCACCACCAAAATGCTTGCAGCGCACTACAAACACACTGACAGTATGCTCTGCCTGTGTGTATGTATCCTGCACTCTTGCAGGTGCTGGGCAGCAACAGCAGCCTGGAAGAGTTTGTCACCAGCACAGACAGCCAGGGGGGCGTCCTGCACCTCACCCTGAATGTCACAGGCCCTCAAGATCTGCCTTCAGACGAATCGGTCAAGGTTTCGCTTCTTGACGAGGCCAATACAACTTTGTATACAGAGACAGTGAAGAGTGCGAGTAAGGGCGATGCCCCAGGGGAGCGAACTGTCGGCCTGAAGATCCGACAGCCTCCCGGTGAGCCCTACTGCTGCTGCTGCTGGCACTTTGCACAACAATAGAGTGGAGCGTGCATGCCCACTCTAGAGACACCCTGTAGTGCCTTCTGCGCCATGACTTATAGGGCTGATACCTCAACACATGATGACCTCACACAATGCCAAACATACTACCTCCTCTTCACTCCTTATCAATGGCATGCGCATTCAAACAAAATAGTCAAACAAGCAAACAGACAACAAAATAGTCAAAATCATGTGGATGCTGCGGCCCTGCAGGTGACTACATCCTGCGCTTCGAAGGAGAAGGTCTCACGGAGCTGGCTGCCCCTCCAGTGGACCAGCCGCTGCGCATTGTGCCCTGCCCCAAGGGCTATGTGACGGCCAGCACTGGGGATGCTTGTGAGTGGGGCAGTGTGGTCGAAGCGGGAGGGGAGGGTGTGCGCGGGGGTGATTGTGTGGGTGGGTGGGTGGGGGAGGGGTGTGTGTGTTTTTATGTATGGGGAGGGTTCAGGGCTTGGAGCTTAGGGCCCAGACCCTGTGAGTGTTGCGCAATGGTGGAGCAAGCGCATGATTGCTGCTTGCACCCTCCAGTGGACCAACCGCTGTGCATTGTGCCGTGCTCCAAGGGATGTATGACGGCCAGCACTGGGGATGCCTGTGAGTGGAGCTGTGTGGTCGAAGCGGGAGGGGGAGGGGGGGTGTGCAGGGGGGGGGGTTGCCGGGGGGGCTGTATGTGTATGTGTGTGTGTGGGGGGGGGGGGGGGGGGGGTGAAGGGTTCAGGGCTTAGAGCTTAGGGCCCAGACCCTGTGAGTGTTGCAGAATGGCGAATCATGCGCCTGGTTGCTGCTTGCACCCTTGGTGCATGTGCGTCTGGTGTGCACAGGAAGTGGTGGTGTTCTTCGGACATTGCATGCTTCTCTGGTTGTGCGTTTTGCTGTCTACCTCAGTCACACAAAGGGCTGTCCAGCGAATTGGTTGGGACAGCAGCAGCGCTGTATATGACGTCTGAACAGATGTGGACGCCACGTCGGCAGAAAAAAACGATTCGTCAACACTTCTTCAGGTCGATATGGTCCGGATTGTACCCGTCTGGATCGTACCCATGTGAAGAAGGGTTGGCGAATTGCTTTCTTCTGCCGACGTGGCGTCCGCATCTGTTTACGGGGCCAAACTCGATGAAAGGTTTACGGCCGCAGCAGTTTCCAGTTGCGTTGTTTTGCGTTCACCACATGCCAGGATGCGGTGCTGACACTCCCCGTTGCATGCTGAGACAGGCTAACCACTCACACACAAACGCAACAACGTGCTTACTGTTAACCTCTAGATGCCCTGCCTGCCTGCCTGCCTGCCCGCCCGCCGCCCGCCCGCCTGCCTGCCTGCCTGCATGTCTGCCTGCCCGCCCGCCCGCCCGCCCGCCCGCCCGCCCGCCCGCCCGCCCGCCCGCCCGCCTGCCTGCCTGCCTGCCTGCCTGCCCGCCTGCCTGCCTGCCTGCCTGCCCACCCGCCCGCCCGCCCGCCGCCCGCAGGCATCCCTTGTGTGAAGGTTACTTCTCCTTTGACCCCTTTGACTCTGAGTGCACCATGTGCCTGCCTAATGCACAGTGCCCCGGAGGGTCGACCCTCTGGCCAAAACCAGGTAAAAACCCATAAATGTTGTCAAATCTATAAAAACCGGGTGCCAGTACTGCACGCTTGTCAGTTTTCAGGGCTGCAACCTGCCGCATATGTGATAAGGCAGCTGGCAGCTGGCAGCTGGCAGCTTCATGCATTACTGCTTTAGCATGGCTTGCCGTCGAGCCTGTTACGACTAACTGAGCATGTTCCGTGGGCATGAAATGCTTCAGTCTGCCAGTTTGCATTTTTGTTGGGCTTCAAATCAAAGCTGTGCAGTTGTTGAGAGCCATGTTGCACTTATGCCATCACGTTTAGAGCAGATATGTGGTGTAGGTCAAGGTGTGCGTACTGTTGATGCTGCAACATGATGCTGAAGTACTTCCTTTGTCACTTTCCCAAGCTCAAATCATAACCCTTGTGGGGTAGAAGTGTGACGTGCTCTATGTGTGTGATGCGCCTTCTGCAGGGTACTGGCACTCCGCACCTCAATCGGTACAGCTGCACAAGTGAGTCATGGCGGTTGTTCATTGCGTTTGAATTGTGTTATTTGTTATTTTTTATTTTGCGGCGCGCAAATCCTTGTGGGCAGCGGCATGGCACCTCAATTAGTCTATAGACCTGTCGATAGTGGTCCTTGTAGTTGGGCTTGTAATTTAGCAAACTGCAGTGCTTGAAAAGCATGACTTGATGCAGTTGGCCAAACCTGTTACGTACCTGTATACAAGCATCAACAGCGGAGTAGCAGCTCTGGGGTATCTCTTCACGCTGTCCGTGCTGGTCCCTGCCTGTACTCCCTGTGTCGTGATTTGGGGAGAGTCCCTTCTTGTGCAAAACAGCACGTAGTAGTGTTGTCATTTAACTTTGCAAGTTCTGAAATTCAATATTGCGAGATTCTCAAAATTTCCTTTGCAATCTATGCTGCTGTTCAGGTGCTTCAACCCTGCGGCTTGCCAGGGCTCCAATGCTCTCAACGAGACCACCTCACAGCGGCGGCGGCTGCTGGCAGTCAAGAGCACCCCAGGCTATAAGACAGAGCAGTGCGCGGAGCCATACCAGGGCAACTTGTGCGGTAAGTTTGATGTTTCAAGCCTCTTGTGGTTGCAGGGTTCAGGGATTGGGGGGATAAGGTCAAGGGTCATGTGGGATTTGGGGGCAGGTTAGGCTAAACCCCCCAAGCTACAGTACAGAGCAGTGCGCGAAGCCATACCAGGGCAACTTGTACGGTAAGTTCGCTGTATCCAGCCTCTTGTGGTTGCAGGGTGAAGGGGGTGGGGGATAAGGTCAAGGGTTCTACAGGGTTAGGGGGGAGTTGGGCTGGACCCTACCCTCAAACCCTAAACCCTAAACCTAGCAGCCCAGGCTACAAGACAGAACAGTGTGCGCAGCCATACCAGGGCAACTTGTGCGTTGAGTGCGTTGTTTCCACCCTCTTACGGTTGCAGGGGTTGAGAGGGGGTTTAAGGTCAAGGGTTATGGGATGCGGGGGAGATTAGGCTAAACCCTAAACCCTAGTCCAGCGATTTTGGTGCAACGCACTCGCTGACAGCATGTTTGACAGCATTTCACCTACCCTCAGGGTTCCTCAAGGCACAGAGCTTTCCCAAGCATCAATGAAGTGTGGGGCGCCAGCTCTCTCCCTGAATTTCATGGGCTACATTCACGTGTCTCCCTATTTGCCTGCGGTAGCGTCAGCGCCAAGGTGACTGCAAGCAGGGCTATGGATTGGTCATCATAACATAAGTCAGGGCCTGGTGCGGCATGCTGTGCTTTGCTTGGCTGCCCCATCCAGTCCATGCTGTGCCATGCTATGCTGATCGCCCACGTGACTGCAAGGAGGGCTATGGCAAGGTCCAAGCACTTTTGCGCCTCATTCAGAAACCTTGCGCGTGTTGTGGCTAAGTGGCCCATGCCGTGCCATGCTGTGTTGTGCCATGCTGTGCTGTGCTGTGCTGATCGCCCAGGTGACTGCAAGGAGGGCTATGGCAAGGTCCGGGCGTTCCTGTGTCGCAAGTGCATGTCCAAGGGCGTCATTATCATCCTGTACATAGCAGCAGCGCTGGTGATGATTGCGCTGATCGAGCTGTTGCTGTACTTCAACCGGAGTGCCACCAACATCACCAGGACAGACCTGCAGCAGGCACGACCTGAGGAGTTTTTGAAGGTGTTGGTGCTGCATGGCCAGTGGTGAGCTTTGTTGAACCCGGGGGGGTGAGGGGGGGGGTGTGAACACTGGTTGATTGGTGTGTGCAGTGTGCGTGTTGAGCACGTCGCGTATTTGGAGAGATGCGCATCAGGTTCTCATAGGTTCTACAGCATCCTAAGCCTATAAGCCCTGCGTATGTAAGGACAGGGGGTGAGGAGAGGGGGGATGTGAGGGATGAAGCAAACCCAACTGTGTTGCAAAATCTGTGCATCTATGTCTATCGTCTTGCAGGATGACATACACACCCATTGACCCCAACTTGTGGCATACAAACTGTACCTGCTGATCAGCATTGGTCCACCACTCTCTTTTGACACCCTCTCTCACTCCAAAACGCTCTGTGATGTGCTGTGCTGCCCTGCTCTACGCTGTGCTGTGCTGTGCTCCGTCGTCCCACAGGCTATACATCATGTCCAACCTCGTGGGTATCCCCTGGCCTGCCTCCCTCTCCTACCCCATGCAAGTCATCAGTGGGCTGTGGTCCAGCGCATCAGGCACTAGCATCGGCCTGGAGTGTGTGCTACCCCATGAGAGCAAGATACCACTGGGTGTACAGAAGGTCCTGCTGTGTCTGTTGACACCTGCTGCCATCCTGTGTGTCATAGTGGTCTTTGAGGCTATATGGCATCGCTTCAGGCCGCGGAGGTACGCCACTGTTCACCACTGTTCGGGCAAGGGTTTGGGTCTTGGTTCGGGAGGGTTTTCTTGTTTGGGTCACCCTTTCTGGGTCCTTGCTTGGATATAGTAGAGGGGAATTGGGCTGGGTGGATGTTGGATTGCAGTGATGCGGTGCCGGCAGGCTGGATGTGACACAACCTTGCTGTACTGTACGGCTGACAGAGGTCAGCAATAAATTGCGCATGTCTGTCTACTTCTGCACTCTCTCGTAGGGACTCTCTTCATTTTTGCCATGGGCACTCTCCTCACTTTTCAAATAAAAATACAATGTTTGTTGCTGCATCCGCCTTGCAGGTCTGTGAGTGTCCGTGACCAGCTGTCCAGCCTGGTGTTCTGCATCGTCTTCCTCTTCCTGCCCACCTGGCTCAGCACTGCCTTCTCACTCTTCACCTGCGTCAAGCTCGACGGCACAGCCGCACCACCCTTCCAGGTGAGGGTTTAGGGTTTAGGGTTTACAGTTGCATTACCCTTCATGGCATGCCTTGTGCACAGCTTTCCCCCTCTTTACATGCGTCAAGCTCGACGGCTCGGCCGCTCCACCCTTCCAGGTGATCACCCATGTTTGTGCCTTCTTGTTTTGGTACCTTGTTGTGTTTGCTGGTGCATTGCTTGGTCATTTGAGGCTCGCCACCCTTCCACATGAAGTGATCTGTGGCGTACTTTGAACTGTCACAGTTCAAAGCTACGGTAGCGTTACACTGCAAGGGAAATATATCAGAGCTGCTCCTTCAACCCTGCTTAGCTCCAGCACCGCTCCTCAACCGGGGAGCCAGACCAACCCTAAACCCCAAAAGGCTTTTCTTAGGACTGCCCTGGCTGGAACCATCTGTCAAGCCGTCTGCCTTGTTGACTGCTGCACCAGGCCAATGCCGTTGGAAGCTTCTGGGTTGAAGACATGAGCCAGCTGTGCTACAAGGCCGGCGGGTACCACATGGCATGGGCCGTGGGGCTCGGTGCACCAATTGTACTGCTGCTGTGCCTGGGTTTACCCATCAGCGTGTTTGTGTTCATGTGGTTCAGTCGGAAGCAGGGCCGGCTGAATGACCATGTGTTCAACAAGCATTATGGGTTCATGTACAGGCTGTGGAGGCCTGATGTGTGCTGGTGGGAGGCGGTGGTGGTTGTGCAGACGATTGGGCTCGTCATTGTGGCTACATTTGGCTTCAGTATGGGTCCATACTTCCAGGTAGGGTGGGGGTTTCTGTTGCTTTGCTTCTAGGGCGTCAGTGGAAAAGGAATCTGCTGTTTTGCTTCTAGAGCACCTTGGAGATGCTTTGTGCGTGAGAGTGCGTGCGTACACACCGGCTGTCTGATCGTGCAGATATGCCTGCCTGGCAGCTTGCTGACGCTCAGGCTTGTGTACTTGCTTCAGCAATGTCTGTGCATCCGCCAGCTGCCGTGTATGTGCAGAAGGTTGGGCAGGAAAGCTCAGGGTCTGTGTTTTCGTAGCAAGTAAGTGGCTGTAAGTAGGCTGTAAGCTGGAGTAAGTGTCACAACATTTTACGTCCGCTGTTGCTGTCCTGTGCAGGCTCTGGTGACGCTGGCTGTCCTGGGCTGTGTGATCGTCCTGCTGCTGTGGGTACGCCCCTTCCTGTGCCGCCAAGCGAACCACATCGCCGTTGCCAGTGCGTGCGTGCTGTTCTTCACTTCCTACACAGCGCTGACCTTCCTGCCCTACGATGGCATCGACCCCGGACAGACGTACCGCAACGTCATGGGCGTCGTCGTGCTGCTGTTCAACATGGTGTTCCTGATCTTCACGGCCTGGAAGCTAGCCCATTCCGTGGACTGGGTTGCGTTCAAGCAGTCGGTGCGCAACACGCTCAGCAGGAGGGGATGCGGCACGAAGTCCTTCTCAGGAAATATGGATGGCGGGGTGATCATCGAGTCGAGGCACGCACAGCCGGTTCACGATGTGCCAGGAGGCAAGGGCAATGGAAGGAGCAGGGACACAGTGACGGTTGAGCCGTCTATCGAGATGCCGAAGTAGTTCGCTGCTTCCACCCTTGCAGGAGCGACATGTACACAGACTTTCACTGACTGCTTTGCATGGCGGCTGCAATGACAGCGCAGCACCCTCCTGGCTGTGTGAAGGAAGCACTGGTGTTGTGTTGTCTGTTTGGTGCTGTTTGGTTTGTCTTTCACGCCAACAGAAGCAAGCAGTTGTGTGTGCATGGTGAGCGCAACTGCTTCATGGGGTATGGATGGCAAGCACTGTTGCTTGGCTTGGCAAGGTTCTGGTTGGCTGTGTAAGAACTGGTGTTGTGTTGCCGGTGTGATACTGCTGCCTGGGCTCTGTGAAGCGTGCACTGTGGGGGATGGCAAGTTGCTGGGGCCTTCTGCCCTACAGGCCAGCTGGCGGTTGGGGCTGCTGTCGCGCCTGCTTGATGCTTGTTCTTTTTTCTGGGCGAGGCGAAGTGCTGTGCTTAGGGCTGTGCTGACCGTTGACCGGTGCCTGCAGCGGCTTGCAGCAGGATGAGGGAGTGTACAGTCACTGTGTCCAGTGGGCCAACAGCAGACAGGTTTGAGCCGCATACTGGCCTCGCGGTGACTTGCTGCATGACGCTGTAGCATGGCGCTCTTGGCGCACAGCTGTGCGGGAGAGATAGTGGTGCGATCATTTCATTGCCGTGACTTGTGTGTTGGGTTGGTGTTGCTGCAACACTGTGTTGCAGCATCCGATTCTCGTTGTGCGGGCCCTGACATGACTCACACAAGGTGGCCTTCTGTGGGAAGAGGTGACAGGCAGACACATAAGGCTCGTGGACTCCTCAGACACTGTTGGGTGTAAGCAGCGGTTGCGCTGCATGCTTGATTTGGCATGTTGCTGTTGATTGCAGCCGCAGTTGCTGTTTTTGTGTGTTGGCTTGCGCGATGGTTCAACGACCAGTGGGCGGACTTGCGAGCAATGCTAAATACGCCCATGTATGTACAGTACAAACTGAAGGCTGGCCTTCCAGGTTGTGTGAGACGGTGTTGAACCCTGCAGTGTACTGGGTCTCTGTGACGAGCACACGCCTTTTACACAAGCATGCGTCTCACAAGGTGGATGTGTTGACTTCGTACCTGTCTTGTGCTGACATGCAAAGGGTTCTGTACCCTTGCAGCAGCTTACGTCGATGATGCCAAAGTCTTGGCATTCCTCGCGTACTACTACGGTAGTAGTATTTGCACTGCGCTGGGGTACAAACCTGCATGTCGTTATGGCTTGGGGGCTGCCGTCTTGCCTGACAGTGTCAGGGACATGCGATGCCACGTACTACGTGGCATTGCAGAGGTAGTACCTCTGCTCACATCTGGTTGAATTATAGGATTACGGCACGACTGCTGCTCCACACACTCGGCAGCAGTTGTGAGTTGATGGTGTACTGAGGACAAAAAGCACTTTCGTGATCTGATGTGCCCTTTGCTCATCTGGATGAGCAGCACACATCCAGCTCATCCAGATGAGCAGCACACAGCCTGCTGCGCTGACAGGAGGCTTGATTCAAGAGTGACTCAATGCTGTCCGGAGGAGGAAGGGTTTGGGGAAGCCAACGGAAACCCTGAACTGGGAAGCTACGTGTGTCTGGTGGTGCAGTGCTAGTGCTGCAGGGACGATTGCCTGTGCATGCGTACTAGTTGTGGCCATGGGTTTGTTTGTGGTGCTCTGAAGAAGGTTTGTGGAGTTTGAAGATTTTGGCGAGTGTATGGCCATGTGTCAGCGGTACCCTTGGCTGGCTGGGTGTGCTCAAGGAAAAAGCATTGTTGGGGATGTGTTAACACATAGCATGCTTCCAGCCCGTACAGCATGAGCTTGACATGAGTGCCTTCTGAGCTTGAACGACCTGCTTACCCTTGGCGTCTTCAAGTTGGTTGTGAACAGTTTTGGTGCTGGTGTGCGTTGTGCTGTGAAACACAGCTTTGTTAGGGGCACCAACTATGCCGTCCTGTTGTTCCTGCCCTGACAAGAGCCTGCTTGCTGTTTGGTGAATGCCAGAAAACCTGTTGGGGGCTTGTAGCAAGAGCAAGTTGAACGCCACAACCATGGCTAGCTGGTGCCTTCAAGATTGCCTGTGCCCGCGTGGGCAATAGCCTGCAGCCTGCTTTCATGTTAATGGTGTGTACTGCAAGGAGGCATGGCGTATGACAATCCGATGTTTTCGGTTGAGTACTGTGTTGTAGCTGCATTGGCACAGAGCAGTGGTCATGAGGTGCAGCGATTTGTGTTTTGGTCTCGTGGGGGTGACAAATGGTCTTGTGGCTGACCCCCGATAAGTCAACCTGAAAGTGGACGAACGTGGTTGTGTGGCTTGAGTCTTGATCTTGTGAGTCCTGCAGCTGGCCGACTGACTTTGTGCCGCACAAACGTCAGGTCAGCCTGTAAATCAAATCAAAGTTTCACCTTTAGCTATGAAGCTCAAGAGCTCATGCCAGCCATTCACTGATATCACGGAGATAATGGTGTCTGTAATTGTGTCTGTTGAAGCAGCAGGCAGCATGATGACACTGCAGCAACATGTGCACATGCCACGACCAAAGCACACCACCTGCTGCAAGCTGTGAGTCAGGTATGCGATGTACTCAAGCGTTTTGATCACCTGATACCAACACCAGGCCCAACACGACAAAACGTCCCTGTTGACCGCTGTTCCAGCCCGCAACGCTCTGCTTCGTGCCGCTTCACTTGGTAACAGCCAGACCTAGAGGGCGTCGCCCTCAAAATCGACCAGAGGCCCAATGCCGACCGCTGCACCTCCAAGTGACTTTCCTCGACCCACATTCGTGAGCCACCATGCCCCTATCCCAGCTGCCAAAAACACGCCAACGCACCAAACTGCTCATTGCCGGTGTGCAGCATACCCCTGCTGCTGCTGCTGCTGCTGCTGTGCCTCCCCCCTGCTACCTGGTTCCTCCATGAGCCCAGCAGCAGCCGCCATCGCTGCCGCTGCTGCTGACGCCGCTGTCTTCCCAGGGCTGCTGTCGCCGCTGCTGCTGCTCCACCCGGTCACATGCTGCGCCCCATCTGTGTCTCTCAACGCCCCTGCACCACCTGTCCCATGACCTGCTGCTGCTGCTGCTGCTGCTGCTGCTGGGGCCCTGTATGCAGGAGCTGTGCCCAGCATGCGCTCCAGCTTTGCAGCCAGGCTGTCCCTCTGCCGCTGTGCTTTGTGCTTATCCAGGTGGGCGCGCTCCAGCTGCCCCTGAAGCCCTGTGACCTCCTGCAACACACAGCATTGCAACACACAGCACCTCAGACAGCCATAGGGGCCCTTAACCCACCCTTGGAAGCACCTGACTCCTGACATGGCCGGTCGGCCACAGTGCGGTGCTGAGACATCCTCCACAGATATGCCTCTAGAAGGAGCCACAGGCGACCAAAGCCTGTGACTCCGTCTGCACCTTCTGGCGGGCACACACCCATGCACATCATGTGCAAGCCAGCAGTATTCCAGCAACAGCCGCCAGTCAGTGGGCACCCATCAAGAGAATATCTAGAAGCTCGGGTCAAATCACCTGCAGAGCTTGCTGCTGTGCTGCCGCCGCCTCTGTTTGAGCTGCAGCCAGTCGGCCCTCAGCTTCCTGCAGCAGCAGGTCGCCCTCATTGCAGGCAGCCTGTGTGGCCTCCAGCTCCTGAAACAGCGGCAGCACATGTCAACATAGCAGCGCAGCCGTTGAAATTTGTGGGCTGTAACTAACTAAACTAAAATTTGTGGGCTGTAACCTCTACTGTGACTCCAACGCATGCTCTGCTGACACACACGCGTGGCCTCCAGCTCCTGAAACAGCGGCAGCACACAAGATGTGAAAGTTGATCTTAATCAACTTTGACCGCTCAGCTGCTGCTAGGGGACCGCTCTGAGCCAGCCAACAAACCACCGCAGCTACTGCCCACAGAACAAGCACTGTACTGCCAGGAGCGCGTAGGGCTGGGCACGGTGTGCAAGGTGCCGTAGTGATAATGTACTGCTTGAGGTGTAGCCATAGACGGTTGAGTATCTGTTGTGGGACTGTTTTAGTGTGACTCCGCATGCATATTCTGCAGACACACATGCGGCACGCCCCCCCCCCCCCCGCAGTGCGCGAGGTGAGTTTCTACCCTAATCTTGAAGCAGGGGCGGGACACCTTATCGGCACGTACTTTACTGTACAGTTTGTGCAGTCCCAACCAATGAGATGCAGCGGCTGGATGCAAGGCACGTGCCAACACATGTATGCAACTGTTTCACCCTCACTGGTGACTGCTATAGTGTGAGTTTGCATGCACCCTCTTTGCTGACACACATACGGGACACACAGCCCCCAAGTGAGCTTCTACATTGTGACTGGGTGAACTGCTGGTTATGGTTTGTTACAACAATCCAGACGCAAACCCTGAATCCCGCCCTTCCACTTGTAACAACCCTGAAACCGCCCCCTCGTACCTGCTGCAGCAGTGCCACCTGTTCCTGCGTGTCTGCCAGCTGCTGAAAGAGTGCCTGCAGCTGCTCCTGCTGCCCCTCCCGCTCACATGCCTGCTGCTGCAGGAAAGACTCAAGCTTGGAGGACGCCTGCAGCACACGTGTGACACCAGGTCCATACATCACGCACCCACACAACACAGCTGTATCTGTCCTGGCGGAGGAACAAGCATCGATACAATGCTCGTTTGTACACCAGGTGTCGATACAGACACCACGTGCATGCATGGGGACAGACGAGCACATACCAAACACACTCGTGTCGCCTTCTCTCCTGCAAGCAAATGCGCCTACACCACCCAACACCACCCATCACCGTCGCCCCAGCAGCATACCATCCTCACCAGCTGCGCCTCCTTCTTCCACTCCCCCAGCAAGCCCTCTTTCCCCGCCATCATCTCCCCAGCATCAGCAACAGCCTTATCACACGTCGCCAGCGCGCGCTCCATTTTCCCCGCCAAACCGGACATCACTGCGCCCCTCGCGGCCCGGCTGTCGGCTAGCTGGGCCCGAAGCTTCGACTCTACACGGGCCGCAGCGCACAAGGCACCTAACCCCCTATGCCAACACCCATCCACAAATGTTGCCCCAGCAGCACTCACTCACCAGCTGCGCCTCTTTCTTCCACTCCCCCAGCAATCCCTCCTTCCCCGCCATCATCTCCCCAGCATCGGCAACAGCCTTATCACACGCCGCCAGCGCACGCTCCAGCTTTGAAGCCAAACCGGACACCTCGGCATCCCTGGCCGCCCGGCTGTCCGCTAGCTGGGCCAGCAGATCAGACTGCACACGGGCCGCAGCGCCCCGCAAGCAAGGACGCCAACACCACCCATCACCATCACCCCAGCAGCACAACTCACTCACCAGCTGCGCTTCCTTCTTCCACTCCCCCAGCAAGCCCTCCTTCCCCACCATCATCTCCCCAGCATCAGCAACAGCCTTATCACACGCCGCCAGCGCGCGCTCCAGCTTTTCCGCCAAACCGGACACCTCAGCATCCCTGGCCGCCCGGCTGTCGGCTAGCTGGGCCCGAAGCTCCGACTCCACACGGGACGCAGCGCCCCGCAGGGTTTGGAGCTCAGCCTCGGCCGCAGCGGCGGCTTGGCGGCTTTCGGAGGCTGCTGCGGCGGCGGCTGTGGAGGTGGACTCGGCTGCCGAGACCTTGCGGGTGAGCCGCTGGACCTCGGCCTGCAGATGAAACAGAAGGGCAGCAGCATGAGCAATTTGACTGTGCGTTGTGTGCTTGGTTGCCGTGTTGGGCGTGGTGGATTCAGTTGCACACGAGAGTGCCACCCTGCAATCAAACAGCGGTTGGCATGTGGTTGTAGAAGGTGTGTTGTGACTCATGTATTGCACCGGCAGGCGCAGGCGGTGTGGGGGTTGTCCCATTCTCTCATTCGTGACGGCACCGTGTGAGAGTGGGATGTCACACATACACTGTGTGACACCACCTCAGCAGCTCACATGCAGGTTGTTGCGCTCGAGTTCCCAGTCCTTCTCAGCACGTGCTGCCGCCCGCTTGAAACTGTCCAGGCGCTGCGCCACATCATCCCGCTGCCGCTCCGCGTCCTGCAGCCGCCCCGACAGCATCTCAGCACGCAGCCGACCTGCACAGCAACACACAGCAACACCTCAGCACATAAGCAACACCTCAGCACGCAGCCGACCTGCACAGCAACACACGGCAACAAATTGCTGCTGCCGGCCTGCACAGCAATGCAGGGCGGGGACCATGCCGCTATGTGGTTGGGACCTATATCAAAACACATGTACAGGCTCAAACAGCATCTCAGCACGCAGCCGACCTGCAAAAACAGCGCAGAGTGCGCATCATGCCGCTGTGTGTGTGACCACCCACAAGGCATACACGTGTATTAGCCCAAACAGGGGGTCAACAGCATCTGTCACAAACTCGACACACAGCCATAGCAAACTGCCTGTCAAAGCATCGCAAACACAGAGCAGGCGTGAGAGGTGACCAACACTCCACAGCCAAAAGGTCACACAGCAGCAGTACCTGGTGTTCCCATGGGTGATGCCACAGGGCTACGGGACGTGCTTGCTCCCGCGCCACAACAGCAGCAGCCCAGCTCGTCCCGTAGCGTCGTCAGCTCAGCTGTCAGCGATGCCTTGTCGCGCGCTAGCCTGGCTGATGTCGCCTGCAAGTCGGCCACCTGCGTAGCAACACCACACACACCATATTTGTACAGCATACGTTTGCACATACATCACACGTCACCCTGTAGCAAAGCAGCGCAGCGAGCTTTATCACGGCCACTCGCTGGAGAGAGCTATCCAAACGATGCACCGCCGCTTCTGCCCACACACAAGCAGCCATGCAATTTCTTGATGCTTACATTGAATTGCAGTCAGCCGCCACTCTGGTTGTTTGTGTGCGCCTGCTGCAGTCGCAGCACGCGTGCAAGTCCACGCATGCTCCTCAGCATAAATCCGCATGTCCCCCCGATAGCAGCTTTAGTGGGGCAGATCTGGAAGCAACAGCAAGGCAGCAGTTCGATTGCACACACACATACCTTGTTTTCAGCCTCACTGAGTGCCTTGGTTGTCCGTGCTGCCTCCCTCTCCGCAGCAGCCAGCTTCTGCCGCACCTCTGCTGCGCCCATGCCCCCATCTGCGGCAGACCCGCCCAGGAGCTGCCTCGTGGCATCAGCCAAGCGTGCCTGCAGCCATTGAGTGCGCGTGAAGGAGTGAAGGAGTGAATGAGTGAGTGAGTGAGAAAGTGAGAGGGGGAGTGAGTGAGTGCTTATGCCTAGAGCCACTGGTGTCACAGAAGTCGCGCAGCCACGCTGTGACCAGACTGCAGGAGGGCGCGGCTGAACTCAAGGGGCTGCAGAGGGCAGGAAGAAGGACCCGGAGTGGGGGTGCAAGGGTGGGGTTGGGCAGGGGGCAAGGCACTACGGCATGCCAGGGTGGTCCACTGAAATGCTATAGATGCCTTACACTGGTTATGAGGTAACAAGTATGAGGATGAGGATATTGATAGCCTGCATCAGCAGCACAACCAATGCATCCCTGTTGCACCCTGGACTGTCCTGCAGCGATAGCAGTCGAGCACAAACCAGTCGTGCTGGTGTGTCTCTCACCTGTGTGGCGTCCAGCTGCTGCTGCAGTGCTGCGGTGGTGCTGGTGGCTGCATCGCGCTCCAGCCGTGCCTCCTCTGCTAGCTCCATTGCTGCCTTGATGCGCAGGTACACCTGCATGCAGTACCACCAGGGATGATACACAGGGTGGCCCTCATTGATGCGTTTCATTGTGCCATGTCAGCCAAAGGCATATAAGCACACACAGCACTCATCATTGCTGGAGCTCCATTGCTGCCTTGATGCGCAGGTACACCTGCATGCATGAACACCAGGGATGAAAGATTTGTTGAGGGGTGTTAGGCATATCTTACTGGTGAGGCTGTGCCTCCTCTGCTAGCTCCATTGCCGCCTTGATGCGCAGGTACACCTGCAGGGTGATATCGACAGGGGTGAAAGGCTTGTGAAAACGAGATTGGGTGTATCTTACTGGTGAGGCTGTGCCTGCGCCCCTCCGGCAGTTGGGTTCGCCTGATTGGTGTGTGCGTGTGACCAGCCAATGGGAGCCCCCCCTCCCCCCCGGTACCCAAACAAACATTCAGCGGCTCAGTGCGACATCCACCTATCGCGGCATGTGAGCCCAAGGCATGTCAGCACGCACAGCACTAGTAATGCATAAGGGCTTGGTGTATGCACTACTTTCACCAGTACAGGCACACGGGAGGCAGCTGTAGCCATTCCCACGCATGCGTTCGCTGAGTTTATCATGGCGGACCCCCGTGTTGGCTCACACCCCTGTGTCTTTGGCCTGTCCTTGATACTCCGCCAGTTGGCCCTCATGGCCTTGCACAGGCTGTCAGCCTCAACACGCAGCAGTGGGGGTTTAGGGTTTAGCCTGACCCAAACCCAAAACCCTAGTGTTAGCTCACACACCTCTGTGTCCTTGGCCTGATATTCGGCCAGCCGGCCCTCCATGGCCCTCATGGCCTTGCGCAAGCTGTCAGCCTCAACACGCAGCACAGAAGATCCATCAGCTGCCGCCTCGGATGCAGAGCGGGCACGTGCCAGGTCCGCCTGCGCGGTCCGCGCAGCGTGACAGTACAGGGGCGGTTGGTGTTGGATGTGACGTTGCGAGCGGCTGCAAGCACACCTCTGTCATTCTTGATTCTGTCAAAGCAGGCAGAAAGAAAGCTAATCACCTGGCAGCTAGTTCGGAGGTACCTTGTGAACAACCGGTAGATGCAGCTCATGTAGCAACCATTGGACACTTCAGAACAAGCCAAATCCGCACGGATCTGGGTGGTATCTGCTGCATCTACACCATGCAAACAGGCCTTGGCCCAGCAGAGAAAGTATCCACATGATGGAATCTCCCCCCTAAATGGTCCCAGACAGAACGCGGTCACAGCCCACAGTGACCTCACCTGCAGTGTGTGCACAGACTTGCCAGCAGCCTGTGCTGCTGCCAGGTCGCGCTGTGCGGCTGCCTGTGCTGCTGCAGCAGCAGATGCCGCTGCCTGCGCTGCCGTGGCCCTGGCAGTCTCAGACGCCAGCTGGGCACTAAGCTCCTGCACATTGTTCAGGGCAGCAGCAGCAGCAGCATGCACACGGTAGTGAGCCACATAAGCATAGACAGGCCCAAATGAGCATAGACGGGCCCAAACAACGCTACTGGAGCCGTCCTGTCAGCACCCCCCTCCTCCCATACACCCACCCACCCACCCTCTCCAACCCCAACCCCTCATTCTGACAACAAGATTTTGTTCGAAATGCGCCACATGCAGGGGTCCTCCTACCTTAACTTTTCCTCCTACCTTAACTTTTTCCTTGAGCTCCTTGCTGCCAGCAGAGTGGTGCTCAGCCTGTGCCAGCTGGGACCGCAGGGCACCAACGTTGGACGCAGCAGCTGAGGCTGTTGCCTGCAAGTGGGCCACCTGGCAGCAGCATTGCAGGAGGCACACACTCCTTCAAGTCAGTAAGCTCGCATCCAACTATGCACGGCTGATATGTCGCAGCCATGCCGCTACCAATACCTATCATGGGTATGGTTAGTGTAAAGTAGCGTAGGGTTAGGGTTGACGGTTGGGGTATGATGACATGTCTGCAACTTCAGCCCCACCTTGCAGTCCTGCGTGCGGTCTGGCCACCTAGCAACAGACATGCGTCAGGCAGGAAGGCACACCTCATGACCCGTCACCATGCTCCCGGTCACAACACAATAACTTGCCTGCTGCCACATCATGCTGCCTGTCACAACACAACAACATGCCTGCTGCCCAAACTGCATGTGCTTCTTCCCTTCTGACACTTCCCGGCTTGAGCCGCACAGAAAGCCTACCCAACACTGTTCTGCTGCCCTTTCACTCATACCTGTGCGTCTTTGTCCTGCAGCAGCTTGACGAGCCGTTGTATCTCCTCCTCCAGTTCGCCCTGCTGGGCCAGCAGCAGGTCGTTCTCTGTCTCAAGCAGCTCCAAGCGCTCCTGCGGGGTTGCGCGGCAAGCACCAAGGAGGGAGGGAGGGAGGGAGGGAGGGGGAGGGAGGGAAAGCGTGGCCGAGCACTGGCTTGAACGTACAAGTCATGCACATGCAAGGGGCAGCAGTAACGCTAGGCTCAAAAGGACAGGCATCAGACAGGAGAGGGCGGCCAAATACACACTCCGAGGCAAGTGGGAGCATTTGACATCCCCCCCCCCCCCCCCCCCCCCCCGCGTGCCAGCTGTCCAGTGGGTTCGGAAATGTTTTCCCACCCCCGCACGTACACACAAACTAGAGACATATGGCTATCAGGAACTGTGCTTAAGTCGTGGCGAAAGTGTTTGTATGACGAGTTATAGCAATTTACGGATGGCCCTCCCCACGCTCTGCGTCCGAGAGCCTTTTACAGCTTCTGGGGCTCTGGCAGGGCCAGCTGAGCCTCGGAAAATAATTTCTGTTGTTTTTTGGGCTTGCGGCCGTGCCTGCTGAGGGTCTGATTGTCTTTTTGATGCTGCTGTGCAGCTTTCTGCTGCTCTGCCTGACTTGCTTTGGCTTCTGTGTGCCACACGATTCCATAGTCTGTTTTCGACAGGGACTAAAGTTGAGGACATCGATGCATCTGTTTTTGTAAGGCAGCACCCCTCTGTGCTGCAGTAATTTTGTAAAAGTGTGTGTGTAGTGTGCAGTGCTGCCCAGTTTCTCCTGCTTAGAATGCCTGATCAGGCACCGGCACTGGTCAAAGTGTGACATTCAAACATCTGTTACTTCAACGGTTTCAACGGCCTGCTCTGTGCTCAGTGCCAGCTGGCCTGCCAGGCACTACAGGGTGTAGGAGCAGTAGGAAAGAAACAGCTTGCGAGGCTTTGGTCAGCGCAGGACACGCACGGTGAAAATAGCAGCCCCAGCTGTCTGGAAAAACATTTCCGAACCCACTGATGCGGGACCGGTGACAGCCGGTTTGTGAATTTGTCATGACGTCGTCCTGCACCTGTTTTGCCGGCTCTGCGGTGCCTCCATCACATAGGAAAGATCAATCATCATCGTTTGAGTGCGATCTGAGGCCTGGGCAGTGCTTCGCGACTATACTGCTCTGCTGTTTGTGCCAAGATCTGGGCTGCAGCAGAGGGCACTTCTGTATGTTGAACGCAAATGCAGTCTCGTTTGCACACATCTGATACTTATATCAAAGGCAATGTTTTGCAAGCCCCACAGCCCCAGCACAGCTGCATGCAGCAGGCGAGCATGACAGCTGGCAACAGTGCAAGCAAGATGGCAGCCAAGTGCTATTGCAGCACACACAGGAGTTGCTGGAGTCCGTCACCTGTCTGCAACGATATGGAGGAAGTACGGGGTCCCAGAAATGGGCTGATCAGGCGAAGCTGAGTTTCAGTGCAAGTGCAGTATCAGCGAGGCCCTTCCAGGCTGTTGGCCAATTGTGTGCCAGCAGGTAAGCAATGGGCATTGAGGAAGCATGCAGGAACGGTATTCACATGCTAGAAGATACTTGCAAGTTGACTGGTTCGGGATTGCAGCCACACAGCAGCTGTCTTGAAGACTTGTGACTTGCAGCAGGTCCCTAGCCTCTACGTGCCGACACATGCAGCATGTGACACCAGCAGCAGCAGCTGCATTGCAGACCCCAGCCCTAGCTAGCACACTATAGAGCCTTCTTGTCACAGAAGCAGCATGCACGGCACATTTCAGCAGCAACCAGTACCAATCAGGTGGCTGTGTTTTTCTGCCTGTCTGCAAGGTGGTTGATGCAAGCGCAGCAGCGCCTCACATTTGGGAGGTGTTGACAAGGCCATGTGCAGGCAACCAGTTGCAATATGGTGTTGCTTTGAACCACAAAGTAAGTCCAGCACAGCTGTCTCTAGCGCGCAGGACAGCATCAGTCGTTGGGCCACATGCATGTACAACCCCCCTTGCAAGTACAAGTGCTGTGCAACAGCAGAGCATTGCACGAGCTGTGCGGGCCAGCTGCAGCATGGGGTGGTGGCAATGTGCAGTACTAGATGCCTGCCAGACGCAGCAGATCTCTGCACGCATGCCAAACTGGCAGAGTAAGTGCAGGTGCCACCTCCTCTATGTTGCAAGTCCGCATGGACTGAGTCCTCAACCATGCAGCAGCCGTCGATGGCGGCATGCCTCACTGTTTGTGTGGCCCTAAGGCTGTCTACACACCCAGTCTTGAGCAGCCGTTCTAGCCTCCCTTGCTGACTGAGGTCCCGTATGCTGCTGCTACCTGCAGGTGACCTTCCCAAAGGGGGGTCAGAGGTCGCATTGACATCAAGCTGCGTGCAGCCTTCCGAATCAGGCGCCACCCATTGCAGCTTGTTGGTGTTGTGTGGCTCAGCATCTGCAGCTGTCGGGTTGTTCACGTGCATGCCCCTCCTTGTCGGAGGGGGTGCAGTACTGTACAAAATCTGTTGGTGGCTTGGGCAGTGGGCAAGCGGTGAAGCTTGCAGAACGACCCTGATTTTGTTGTTCTAGCAAAATGCATTGAAGGTTGTCACTGTTGCATGTATACTGCCTTTGGGGCCAGCAAAGCTTGCTGCTGTGTTGTACGCACATTGGTGTCACTGTACCCCATTCTGGGCAAGGGGCCATTGGAGCCAAAATGGGGCCGTTGGTGCCTACGCGCACAGGCCACAAGTCAGCCTCAATTGTGGTGTGTGGTCTTGCCCTAGTGAGTTGTGCATGGTGCCAGGGTGGCACGTCCATTTGGCCGGCGGATGGCAACTGCGCCCAGATCAGTGGGTTCGGAAATGTTTTCCCACCCCCGCACGTACACACAAACTAGAGACATATGGCTATCAGGAACTGTGCTTAAGTCGTGGCGAAAGTGTTTGTATGACGAGTTATAGCAATTTACGGATGGCCCTCCCCACGCTCTGCGTCCGAGAGCCTTTTACAGCTTCTGGGGCTCTGGCAGGGCCAGCTGAGCCTCGGAAAATAATTTCTGTTGTTTTTTGGGCTTGCGGCCGTGCCTGCTGAGGGTCTGATTGTCTTTTTGATGCTGCTGTGCAGCTTTCTGCTGCTCTGCCTGACTTGCTTTGGCTTCTGTGTGCCACACGATTCCATAGTCTGTTTTCGACAGGGACTAAAGTTGAGGACATCGATGCATCTGTTTTTGTAAGGCAGCACCCCTCTGTGCTGCAGTAATTTTGTAAAAGTGTGTGTGTAGTGTGCAGTGCTGCCCAGTTTCTCCTGCTTAGAATGCCTGATCAGGCACCGGCACTGGTCAAAGTGTGACATTCAAACATCTGTTACTTCAACGGTTTCAACGGCCTGCTCTGTGCTCAGTGCCAGCTGGCCTGCCAGGCACTACAGGGTGTAGGAGCAGTAGGAAAGAAACAGCTTGCGAGGCTTTGGTCAGCGCAGGACACGCACGGTGAAAATAGCAGCCCCAGCTGTCTGGAAAAACATTTCCGAACCCACTGATGCGGGACCGGTGACAGCCGGTTTGTGAATTTGTCATGACGTCGTCCTGCACCTGTTTTGCCGGCTCTGCGGTGCCTCCATCACATAGGAAAGATCAATCATCATCGTTTGAGTGCGATCTGAGGCCTGGGCAGTGCTTCGCGACTATACTGCTCTGCTGTTTGTGCCAAGATCTGGGCTGCAGCAGAGGGCACTTCTGTATGTTGAACGCAAATGCAGTCTCGTTTGCACACATCTGATACTTATATCAAAGGCAATGTTTTGCAAGCCCCACAGCCCCAGCACAGCTGCATGCAGCAGGCGAGCATGACAGCTGGCAACAGTGCAAGCAAGATGGCAGCCAAGTGCTATTGCAGCACACACAGGAGTTGCTGGAGTCCGTCACCTGTCTGCAACGATATGGAGGAAGTACGGGGTCCCAGAAATGGGCTGATCAGGCGAAGCTGAGTTTCAGTGCAAGTGCAGTATCAGCGAGGCCCTTCCAGGCTGTTGGCCAATTGTGTGCCAGCAGGTAAGCAATGGGCATTGAGGAAGCATGCAGGAACGGTATTCACATGCTAGAAGATACTTGCAAGTTGACTGGTTCGGGATTGCAGCCACACAGCAGCTGTCTTGAAGACTTGTGACTTGCAGCAGGTCCCTAGCCTCTACGTGCCGACACATGCAGCATGTGACACCAGCAGCAGCAGCTGCATTGCAGACCCCAGCCCTAGCTAGCACACTATAGAGCCTTCTTGTCACAGAAGCAGCATGCACGGCACATTTCAGCAGCAACCAGTACCAATCAGGTGGCTGTGTTTTTCTGCCTGTCTGCAAGGTGGTTGATGCAAGCGCAGCAGCGCCTCACATTTGGGAGGTGTTGACAAGGCCATGTGCAGGCAACCAGTTGCAATATGGTGTTGCTTTGAACCACAAAGTAAGTCCAGCACAGCTGTCTCTAGCGCGCAGGACAGCATCAGTCGTTGGGCCACATGCATGTACAACCCCCCTTGCAAGTACAAGTGCTGTGCAACAGCAGAGCATTGCACGAGCTGTGCGGGCCAGCTGCAGCATGGGGTGGTGGCAATGTGCAGTACTAGATGCCTGCCAGACGCAGCAGATCTCTGCACGCATGCCAAACTGGCAGAGTAAGTGCAGGTGCCACCTCCTCTATGTTGCAAGTCCGCATGGACTGAGTCCTCAACCATGCAGCAGCCGTCGATGGCGGCATGCCTCACTGTTTGTGTGGCCCTAAGGCTGTCTACACACCCAGTCTTGAGCAGCCGTTCTAGCCTCCCTTGCTGACTGAGGTCCCGTATGCTGCTGCTACCTGCAGGTGACCTTCCCAAAGGGGGGTCAGAGGTCGCATTGACATCAAGCTGCGTGCAGCCTTCCGAATCAGGCGCCACCCATTGCAGCTTGTTGGTGTTGTGTGGCTCAGCATCTGCAGCTGTCGGGTTGTTCACGTGCATGCCCCTCCTTGTCGGAGGGGGTGCAGTACTGTACAAAATCTGTTGGTGGCTTGGGCAGTGGGCAAGCGGTGAAGCTTGCAGAACGACCCTGATTTTGTTGTTCTAGCAAAATGCATTGAAGGTTGTCACTGTTGCATGTATACTGCCTTTGGGGCCAGCAAAGCTTGCTGCTGTGTTGTACGCACATTGGTGTCACTGTACCCCATTCTGGGCAAGGGGCCATTGGAGCCAAAATGGGGCCGTTGGTGCCTACGCGCACAGGCCACAAGTCAGCCTCAATTGTGGTGTGTGGTCTTGCCCTAGTGAGTTGTGCATGGTGCCAGGGTGGCACGTCCATTTGGCCGGCGGATGGCAACTGCGCCCAGATCAGTGGGTTCGGAAATGTTTTCCCACCCCCGCACGTACACACAAACTAGAGACATATGGCTATCAGGAACTGTGCTTAAGTCGTGGCGAAAGTGTTTGTATGACGAGTTATAGCAATTTACGGATGGCCCTCCCCACGCTCTGCGTCCGAGAGCCTTTTACAGCTTCTGGGGCTCTGGCAGGGCCAGCTGAGCCTCGGAAAATAATTTCTGTTGTTTTTTGGGCTTGCGGCCGTGCCTGCTGAGGGTCTGATTGTCTTTTTGATGCTGCTGTGCAGCTTTCTGCTGCTCTGCCTGACTTGCTTTGGCTTCTGTGTGCCACACGATTCCATAGTCTGTTTTCGACAGGGACTAAAGTTGAGGACATCGATGCATCTGTTTTTGTAAGGCAGCACCCCTCTGTGCTGCAGTAATTTTGTAAAGTGTGTGTGTAGTGTGCAGTGCTGCCCAGTTTCTCCTGCTTAGAATGCCTGATCAGGCACCGGCACTGGTCAAAGTGTGACATTCAAACATCTGTTACTTCAACGGTTTCAACGGCCTGCTCTGTGCTCAGTGCCAGCTGGCCTGCCAGGCACTACAGGGTGTAGGAGCAGTAGGAAAGAAACAGCTTGCGAGGCTTTGGTCAGCGCAGGACACGCACGGTGAAAATAGCAGCCCCAGCTGTCTGGAAAAACATTTCCGAACCCACTGATGCGGGACCGGTGACAGCCGGTTTGTGAATTTGTCATGACGTCGTCCTGCACCTGTTTTGCCGGCTCTGCGGTGCCTCACATAGGAAAGATCAATCATCATCGTTTGAGTGCGATCTGAGGCCTGGGCAGTGCTTCGCGACTATACTGCTCTGCTGTTTGTGCCAAGATCTGGGCTGCAGCAGAGGGCACTTCTGTATGTTGAACGCAAATGCAGTCTCGTTTGCACACATCTGATACTTATATCAAAGGCAATGTTTTGCAAGCCCACAGCCCCAGCACAGCTGCATGCAGCAGGCGAGCATGACAGCTGGCAACAGTGCAAGCAAGATGGCAGCCAAGTGCTATTGCAGCACACACAGGAGTTGTGGAGTCCGTCACCTGTCTGCAACGATATGGAGGAAGTACGGGGTCCCAGAAATGGGCTGATCAGGCGAAGCTGAGTTTCAGTGCAAGTGCAGTATCAGCGAGGCCCTTCAGGCTGTTGGCCAATTGTGTGCCAGCAGGTAAGCAATGGGCATTGAGGAAGCATGCAGGAACGGTATTCACATGCTAGAAGATACTTGCAAGTTGACTGGTTCGGGATTGCAGCCACACAGCAGCTGTCTTGAAGACTTGTGACTTGCAGCAGGTCCCTAGCCTCTACGTGCCGACACATGCAGCATGTGACACCAGCGAGCAGCAGCTGCATTGCAGACCCCAGCCCTAGCTAGCACATATAGAGCCTTCTTGTCACAGAAGCAGCATGCACGGCACATTTCAGCAGCAACCAGTACCAATCAGGTGGCTGTGTTTTTCTGCCTGTCTGCAAGGTGGTTTGCAAGCGCAGCAGCGCCTCACATTTGGGAGGTGTTGACAAGGCCATGTGCAGGCAACCAGTTGCAATATGGTTGCTTTGAACACAAAGTAAGTCCAGCACAGCTGTCTCAGCGCGCAGGACAGCATCAGTCGTTGGGCCACATGCATGTACAACCCCCCTTGCAAGTACAAGTGCTGTGCAACAGCAGAGCATTGCACGAGCTGTGCGGGGCCAGCTGCAGCATGGGGTGGG
>VIIQ02000760.1:0-20863 GCA_007449985.2 Desmodesmus armatus
CGGGGTTGCGCGGCAAGCACCAAGGAGGGGGGAGGGGAGGGAGGGAGGGGGCGGTGAGGGAAAGCGTGGAAGAGCACTGGCCTTGAACGTACAAGTCATGCACATGCAAGTGGGCAGCAGTAACGCTAGACTCAAAAGGACGGCATTTCAGACAGGAGGAGGGCGGGCCAAATCCAATCGAGGCAAGTGGGAGCAGTTTGAACATCCCCCACCCCCCCCCACCCCCACGCGTGCCAGCTGTCCGTGGGTTCGGAAATGTTTTCCCACCCCCGCACGTACACACAAACTAGAGACATATGGCTATCAGGAACTGTGCTTAAGTCGTGGCGAAAGTGTTTGTATGACGAGTTATAGCAATTTACGGATGGCCCTCCCCACGCTCTGCGTCCGAGAGCCTTTTACAGCTTCTGGGGCTCTGGCAGGGCAGCTGAGCCTCGGAAAATAATATTCTGTTGTTTTTTGGGCTTGCGGCCGTGCCTGCTGAGGGTCTGATTGTCTTTTTGAGCTGCTGTGCAGCTTTTGCTGCTCTGCCTGACTTGCTTTGGCTTCTGTGGTCACACGATCCATCAAGCTGCGTGCACCTTCCGAATCAGGCGCCACCCATTGCAGCTTGTTGGTGTTGATGCATCTGCTGTCTTGTCCGGCATGCACCCCTTGTGGAGGGGGTGCATGCTGTACAAAATCTGTTGGGGCTGGGCAGTGCTGCAAGCGGTGAAGCTTGCAGAACGACCTGATTTGTTGTTCTAGCAAAAATTGAAGGTGACATTCAAACATCTGTTGGGGCCAGCAAAGCTTGCTGCTGTGTTGTACGCACATTGTGTCACTGTACCCCATTCTGGCAAGGGGCCATTGGAGCCAAAATGGGGCGTTGGTGCCTACGCGCACAGGCACAAGTCAGCTTCGTGGTGTGTGGTCTTGCCTAGTGAGTTGTGCATGGTGCCAGGGTGGCACGTCCATTTGGCCGGCGGAACATTTCCGACCCACTGATGCGGGACGGTGACAGCCGGTTTGTGAATTTGTCATGACGTCGTCCTGCACCTGTTTTGCCGGCTCTGCGGTGCCTCCATCACATAGGAAAGATCAATCATCATCGTTTGAGTGCGATCTGAGGCCTGGGCAGTGCTTCGCGACTATACTGCTCTGCTGTTTGTGCCAAGATCTGGGCTGCAGCAGAGGGCACTTCTGTATGTTGAACGCAAATGCAGTCTCGTTTGCACACATCTGATACTTATATCAAAGGCAATGTTTTGCAAGCCCCACAGCCCCAGCACAGCTGCATGCAGCAGGCGAGCATGACAGCTGGCAACAGTGCAAGCAAGATGGCAGCCAAGTGCTATTGCAGCACACACAGGAGTTGCTGGAGTCCGTCACCTGTCTGCAACGATATGGAGGAAGTACGGGGTCCCAGAAATGGGCTGATCAGGCGAAGCTGAGTTTCAGTGCAAGTGCAGTATCAGCGAGGCCCTTCCAGGCTGTTGGCCAATTGTGTGCCAGCAGGTAAGCAATGGGCATTGAGGAAGCATGCAGGAACGGTATTCACATGCTAGAAGATACTTGCAAGTTGACTGGTTCGGGATTGCAGCCACACAGCAGCTGTCTTGAAGACTTGTGACTTGCAGCAGGTCCCTAGCCTCTACGTGCCGACACATGCAGCATGTGACACCAGCAGCAGCAGCTGCATTGCAGACCCCAGCCCTAGCTAGCACACTATAGAGCCTTCTTGTCACAGAAGCAGCATGCACGGCACATTTCAGCAGCAACCAGTACCAATCAGGTGGCTGTGTTTTTCTGCCTGTCTGCAAGGTGGTTGATGCAAGCGCAGCAGCGCCTCACATTTGGGAGGTGTTGACAAGGCCATGTGCAGGCAACCAGTTGCAATATGGTGTTGCTTTGAACCACAAAGTAAGTCCAGCACAGCTGTCTCTAGCGCGCAGGACAGCATCAGTCGTTGGGCCACATGCATGTACAACCCCCTTGCAAGTACAAGTGCTGTGCAACAGCAGAGCATTGCACGAGCTGTGCGGGCAGCTGCAGCATGGGGTGGTGGCAATGTGCAGTACTAGATGCCTGCCAGACGCAGCAGATCTCTGCACGCATGCCAAACTGGCAGAGTAAGTGCAGGTGCCACCTCCTCTATGTTGCAAGTCCGCATGGACTGAGTCCTCAACCATGCAGCAGCCGTCGATGGCGGCATGCCTCACTGTTTGTGTGGCCCTAAGGCTGTCTACACACCCAGTCTTGAGCAGCCGTTCTAGCCTCCCTTGCTGACTGAGGTCCCGTATGCTGCTGCTACCTGCAGGTGACCTTCCCAAAGGGGGGTCAGAGGTCGCATTGACATCAAGCTGCGTGCAGCCTTCCGAATCAGGCGCCACCCATTGCAGCTTGTTGGTGTTGTGTGGCTCAGCATCTGCAGCTGTCGGGTTGTTCACGTGCATGCCCCTCCTTGTCGGAGGGGGTGCAGTGCTGTACAAAATCTGTTGGTGGCTTGGGCAGTGGGCAAGCGGTGAAGCTTGCAGAACGACCCTGATTTTGTTGTTCTAGCAAAATGCATTGAAGGTTGTCACTGTTGCATGTATACTGCCTTTGGGGCAGCAAAGCTTGCTGCTGTGTTGTACGCACAGGTGTCACTGTACCCCATTCTGGGCAAGGGGCCATTGGAGCCAAAATGGGGCCGTGGTGCCTACGCGCACAGGCCACAAGTCAGCCTCAATTGTGGTGTGTGTCTTGCCCTAGTGAGTTGTGCATGGTGCCAGGGTGGCACGTCCATTTGGCCGGCGGATGGCAACTGCGCCCAGATCAGTGGGTTCGGAAATGTTTTCCCACCCCCGCACGTACACACAAACTAGAGACATATGGCTATCAGGAACTGTGCTTAAGTCGTGGCGAAAGTGTTTGTATGACGAGTTATAGCAATTTACGGATGGCCCTCCCACGCTCTGCGTCCGAGAGCCTTTTACAGCTTCTGGGGCTCTGGCAGGGCCAGCTGAGCCTCGGAAAATAATTTCTGTTGTTTTTTGGGCTTGCGGCCGTGCCTGCTGAGGGTCTGATTGTCTTTTGATGCTGCTGTGCAGCTTTCTGCTGCTCTGCCTGACTTGCTTTGGCTTCTGTGTGCCACACGATCCATAGTCTGTTTTCGACAGGGACTAAAGTTGAGGACATCGATGCATCTGTTTTTGTAAGGCAGCACCCCTCTGTGCTGCAGTAATTTTGTAAAAGTGTGTGGTAGTGTGCAGTGCTGCCCAGTTTCTCCTGCTTAGAATGCCTGATCAGGCACCGGCACTGGTCAAAGTGTGACATTCAAACATCTGTTACTTCAACGGTTTCATGCTCTGTGCTCAGTGCCAGCTGGCCTGCCAGGCACTACAGGGTGTAGGTGCAGTAGGAAAGAAACAGCTTGCGTTTGGTCAGCGCAGGACACGCACGGTGAAAATAGCAGCCCAGCTGTCTGGAAAAACATTTCCGAACCCACTGATGCGGGACCGGTGACAGCCGGTTTGTGAATTTGTCATGACGTCGTCCTGCACCTGTTTTGCCGGCTCTGCGGTGCCTCCATCACATAGGAAAGATCAATCATCATCGTTTGAGTGCGATCTGAGGCCTGGGCAGTGCTTCGCGACTATACTGCTCTGCTGTTTGTGCCAAGATCTGGGCTGCAGCAGAGGGCACTTCTGTATGTTGAACGCAAATGCAGTCTCGTTTGCACACATCTGATACTTATATCAAAGGCAATGTTTTGCAAGCCCCACAGCCCCAGCACAGCTGCATGCAGCAGGCGAGCATGACAGCTGGCAACAGTGCAAGCAAGATGGCAGCCAAGTGCTATTGCAGCACACACAGGAGTTGCTGGAGTCCGTCACCTGTCTGCAACGATATGGAGGAAGTACGGGGTCCCAGAAATGGGCTGATCAGGCGAAGCTGAGTTTCAGTGCAAGTGCAGTATCAGCGAGGCCCTTCCAGGCTGTTGGCCAATTGTGTGCCAGCAGGTAAGCAATGGGCATTGAGGAAGCATGCAGGAACGGTATTCACATGCTAGAAGATACTTGCAAGTTGACTGGTTCGGGATTGCAGCCACACAGCAGCTGTCTTGAAGACTTGTGACTTGCAGCAGGTCCCTAGCCTCTACGTGCCGACACATGCAGCATGTGACACCAGCAGCAGCAGCTGCATTGCAGACCCCAGCCCTAGCTAGCACACTATAGAGCCTTCTTGTCACAGAAGCAGCATGCACGGCACATTTCAGCAGCAACCAGTACCAATCAGGTGGCTGTGTTTTTCTGCCTGTCTGCAAGGTGGTTGATGCAAGCGCAGCAGCGCCTCACATTTGGGAGGTGTTGACAAGGCCATGTGCAGGCAACCAGTTGCAATATGGTGTTGCTTTGAACCACAAAGTAAGTCCAGCACAGCTGTCTCTAGCGCGCAGGACAGCATCAGTCGTTGGGCCACATGCATGTACAACCCCCCTTGCAAGTACAAGTGCTGTGCAACAGCAGAGCATTGCACGAGCTGTGCGGGCCAGCTGCAGCATGGGGTGGTGGCAATGTGCAGTACTAGATGCCTGCCAGACGCAGCAGATCTCTGCACGCATGCCAAACTGGCAGAGTAAGTGCAGGTGCCACCTCCTCTATGTTGCAAGTCCGCATGGACTGAGTCCTCAACCATGCAGCAGCCGTCGATGGCGGCATGCCTCACTGTTTGTGTGGCCCTAAGGCTGTCTACACACCCAGTCTTGAGCAGCCGTTCTAGCCTCCCTTGCTGACTGAGGTCCCGTATGCTGCTGCTACCTGCAGGTGACCTTCCCAAAGGGGGGTCAGAGGTCGCATTGACATCAAGCTGCGTGCAGCCTTCCGAATCAGGCGCCACCCATTGCAGCTTGTTGGTGTTGTGTGGCTCAGCATCTGCAGCTGTCGGGTTGTTCACGTGCATGCCCCTCCTTGTCGGAGGGGGTGCAGTGCTGTACAAAATCTGTTGGTGGCTTGGGCAGTGGGCAAGCGGTGAAGCTTGCAGAACGACCCTGATTTTGTTGTTCTAGCAAAATGCATTGAAGGTTGTCACTGTTGCATGTATACTGCCTTTGGGGCCAGCAAAGCTTGCTGCTGTGTTGTACGCACATTGGTGTCACTGTACCCCATTCTGGGCAAGGGGCCATTGGAGCCAAAATGGGGCCGTTGGTGCCTACGCGCACAGGCCACAAGTCAGCCTCAATTGTGGTGTGTGGTCTTGCCCTAGTGAGTTGTGCATGGTGCCAGGGTGGCACGTCCATTTGGCCGGCGGATGGCAACTGCGCCCAGATCAGTGGGTTCGGAAATGTTTTCCCACCCCCGCACGTACACACAAACTAGAGACATATGGCTATCAGGAACTGTGCTTAAGTCGTGGCGAAAGTGTTTGTATGACGAGTTATAGCAATTTACGGATGGCCCTCCCCACGCTCTGCGTCCGAGAGCCTTTTACAGCTTCTGGGGCTCTGGCAGGGCCAGCTGAGCCTCGGAAAATAATTTCTGTTGTTTTTTGGGCTTGCGGCCGTGCCTGCTGAGGGTCTGATTGTCTTTTTGATGCTGCTGTGCAGCTTTCTGCTGCTCTGCCTGACTTGCTTTGGCTTCTGTGTGCCACACGATTCCATAGTCTGTTTTCGACAGGGACTAAAGTTGAGGACATCGATGCATCTGTTTTTGTAAGGCAGCACCCCTCTGTGCTGCAGTAATTTTGTAAAAGTGTGTGTGTAGTGTGCAGTGCTGCCCAGTTTCTCCTGCTTAGAATGCCTGATCAGGCACCGGCACTGGTCAAAGTGTGACATTCAAACATCTGTTACTTCAACGGTTTCAACGGCCTGCTCTGTGCTCAGTGCCAGCTGGCCTGCCAGGCACTACAGGGTGTAGGAGCAGTAGGAAAGAAACAGCTTGCGAGGCTTTGGTCAGCGCAGGACACGCACGGTGAAAATAGCAGCCCCAGCTGTCTGGAAAAACATTTCCGAACCCACTGATGCGGGACCGGTGACAGCCGGTTTGTGAATTTGTCATGACGTCGTCCTGCACCTGTTTTGCCGGCTCTGCGGTGCCTCCATCACATAGGAAAGATCAATCATCATCGTTTGAGTGCGATCTGAGGCCTGGGCAGTGCTTCGCGACTATACTGCTCTGCTGTTTGTGCCAAGATCTGGGCTGCAGCAGAGGGCACTTCTGTATGTTGAACGCAAATGCAGTCTCGTTTGCACACATCTGATACTTATATCAAAGGCAATGTTTTGCAAGCCCCACAGCCCCAGCACAGCTGCATGCAGCAGGCGAGCATGACAGCTGGCAACAGTGCAAGCAAGATGGCAGCCAAGTGCTATTGCAGCACACACAGGAGTTGCTGGAGTCCGTCACCTGTCTGCAACGATATGGAGGAAGTACGGGGTCCCAGAAATGGGCTGATCAGGCGAAGCTGAGTTTCAGTGCAAGTGCAGTATCAGCGAGGCCCTTCCAGGCTGTTGGCCAATTGTGTGCCAGCAGGTAAGCAATGGGCATTGAGGAAGCATGCAGGAACGGTATTCACATGCTAGAAGATACTTGCAAGTTGACTGGTTCGGGATTGCAGCCACACAGCAGCTGTCTTGAAGACTTGTGACTTGCAGCAGGTCCCTAGCCTCTACGTGCCGACACATGCAGCATGTGACACCAGCAGCAGCAGCTGCATTGCAGACCCCAGCCCTAGCTAGCACACTATAGAGCCTTCTTGTCACAGAAGCAGCATGCACGGCACATTTCAGCAGCAACCAGTACCAATCAGGTGGCTGTGTTTTTCTGCCTGTCTGCAAGGTGGTTGATGCAAGCGCAGCAGCGCCTCACATTTGGGAGGTGTTGACAAGGCCATGTGCAGGCAACCAGTTGCAATATGGTGTTGCTTTGAACCACAAAGTAAGTCCAGCACAGCTGTCTCTAGCGCGCAGGACAGCATCAGTCGTTGGGCCACATGCATGTACAACCCCCCTTGCAAGTACAAGTGCTGTGCAACAGCAGAGCATTGCACGAGCTGTGCGGGCCAGCTGCAGCATGGGGTGGTGGCAATGTGCAGTACTAGATGCCTGCCAGACGCAGCAGATCTCTGCACGCATGCCAAACTGGCAGAGTAAGTGCAGGTGCCACCTCCTCTATGTTGCAAGTCCGCATGGACTGAGTCCTCAACCATGCAGCAGCCGTCGATGGCGGCATGCCTCACTGTTTGTGTGGCCCTAAGGCTGTCTACACACCCAGTCTTGAGCAGCCGTTCTAGCCTCCCTTGCTGACTGAGGTCCCGTATGCTGCTGCTACCTGCAGGTGACCTTCCCAAAGGGGGGTCAGAGGTCGCATTGACATCAAGCTGCGTGCAGCCTTCCGAATCAGGCGCCACCCATTGCAGCTTGTTGGTGTTGTGTGGCTCAGCATCTGCAGCTGTCGGGTTGTTCACGTGCATGCCCCTCCTTGTCGGAGGGGGTGCAGTGCTGTACAAAATCTGTTGGTGGCTTGGGCAGTGGGCAAGCGGTGAAGCTTGCAGAACGACCCTGATTTTGTTGTTCTAGCAAAATGCATTGAAGGTTGTCACTGTTGCATGTATACTGCCTTTGGGGCCAGCAAAGCTTGCTGCTGTGTTGTACGCACATTGGTGTCACTGTACCCCATTCTGGGCAAGGGGCCATTGGAGCCAAAATGGGGCCGTTGGTGCCTACGCGCACAGGCCACAAGTCAGCCTCAATTGTGGTGTGTGGTCTTGCCCTAGTGAGTTGTGCATGGTGCCAGGGTGGCACGTCCATTTGGCCGGCGGATGGCAACTGCGCCCAGATCAGTGGGTTCGGAAATGTTTTCCCACCCCCGCACGTACACACAAACTAGAGACATATGGCTATCAGGAACTGTGCTTAAGTCGTGGCGAAAGTGTTTGTATGACGAGTTATAGCAATTTACGGATGGCCCTCCCCACGCTCTGCGTCCGAGAGCCTTTTACAGCTTCTGGGGCTCTGGCAGGGCCAGCTGAGCCTCGGAAAATAATTTCTGTTGTTTTTTGGGCTTGCGGCCGTGCCTGCTGAGGGTCTGATTGTCTTTTTGATGCTGCTGTGCAGCTTTCTGCTGCTCTGCCTGACTTGCTTTGGCTTCTGTGTGCCACACGATTCCATAGTCTGTTTTCGACAGGGACTAAAGTTGAGGACATCGATGCATCTGTTTTTGTAAGGCAGCACCCCTCTGTGCTGCAGTAATTTTGTAAAAGTGTGTGTGTAGTGTGCAGTGCTGCCCAGTTTCTCCTGCTTAGAATGCCTGATCAGGCACCGGCACTGGTCAAAGTGTGACATTCAAACATCTGTTACTTCAACGGTTTCAACGGCCTGCTCTGTGCTCAGTGCCAGCTGGCCTGCCAGGCACTACAGGGTGTAGGAGCAGTAGGAAAGAAACAGCTTGCGAGGCTTTGGTCAGCGCAGGACACGCACGGTGAAAATAGCAGCCCCAGCTGTCTGGAAAAACATTTCCGAACCCACTGATGCGGGACCGGTGACAGCCGGTTTGTGAATTTGTCATGACGTCGTCCTGCACCTGTTTTGCCGGCTCTGCGGTGCCTCCATCACATAGGAAAGATCAATCATCATCGTTTGAGTGCGATCTGAGGCCTGGGCAGTGCTTCGCGACTATACTGCTCTGCTGTTTGTGCCAAGATCTGGGCTGCAGCAGAGGGCACTTCTGTATGTTGAACGCAAATGCAGTCTCGTTTGCACACATCTGATACTTATATCAAAGGCAATGTTTTGCAAGCCCCACAGCCCCAGCACAGCTGCATGCAGCAGGCGAGCATGACAGCTGGCAACAGTGCAAGCAAGATGGCAGCCAAGTGCTATTGCAGCACACACAGGAGTTGCTGGAGTCCGTCACCTGTCTGCAACGATATGGAGGAAGTACGGGGTCCCAGAAATGGGCTGATCAGGCGAAGCTGAGTTTCAGTGCAAGTGCAGTATCAGCGAGGCCCTTCCAGGCTGTTGGCCAATTGTGTGCCAGCAGGTAAGCAATGGGCATTGAGGAAGCATGCAGGAACGGTATTCACATGCTAGAAGATACTTGCAAGTTGACTGGTTCGGGATTGCAGCCACACAGCAGCTGTCTTGAAGACTTGTGACTTGCAGCAGGTCCCTAGCCTCTACGTGCCGACACATGCAGCATGTGACACCAGCAGCAGCAGCTGCATTGCAGACCCCAGCCCTAGCTAGCACACTATAGAGCCTTCTTGTCACAGAAGCAGCATGCACGGCACATTTCAGCAGCAACCAGTACCAATCAGGTGGCTGTGTTTTTCTGCCTGTCTGCAAGGTGGTTGATGCAAGCGCAGCAGCGCCTCACATTTGGGAGGTGTTGACAAGGCCATGTGCAGGCAACCAGTTGCAATATGGTGTTGCTTTGAACCACAAAGTAAGTCCAGCACAGCTGTCTCTAGCGCGCAGGACAGCATCAGTCGTTGGGCCACATGCATGTACAACCCCCCTTGCAAGTACAAGTGCTGTGCAACAGCAGAGCATTGCACGAGCTGTGCGGGCCAGCTGCAGCATGGGGTGGTGGCAATGTGCAGTACTAGATGCCTGCCAGACGCAGCAGATCTCTGCACGCATGCCAAACTGGCAGAGTAAGTGCAGGTGCCACCTCCTCTATGTTGCAAGTCCGCATGGACTGAGTCCTCAACCATGCAGCAGCCGTCGATGGCGGCATGCCTCACTGTTTGTGTGGCCCTAAGGCTGTCTACACACCCAGTCTTGAGCAGCCGTTCTAGCCTCCCTTGCTGACTGAGGTCCCGTATGCTGCTGCTACCTGCAGGTGACCTTCCCAAAGGGGGGTCAGAGGTCGCATTGACATCAAGCTGCGTGCAGCCTTCCGAATCAGGCGCCACCCATTGCAGCTTGTTGGTGTTGTGTGGCTCAGCATCTGCAGCTGTCGGGTTGTTCACGTGCATGCCCCTCCTTGTCGGAGGGGGTGCAGTGCTGTACAAAATCTGTTGGTGGCTTGGGCAGTGGGCAAGCGGTGAAGCTTGCAGAACGACCCTGATTTTGTTGTTCTAGCAAAATGCATTGAAGGTTGTCACTGTTGCATGTATACTGCCTTTGGGGCCAGCAAAGCTTGCTGCTGTGTTGTACGCACATTGGTGTCACTGTACCCCATTCTGGGCAAGGGGCCATTGGAGCCAAAATGGGGCCGTTGGTGCCTACGCGCACAGGCCACAAGTCAGCCTCAATTGTGGTGTGTGGTCTTGCCCTAGTGAGTTGTGCATGGTGCCAGGGTGGCACGTCCATTTGGCCGGCGGATGGCAACTGCGCCCAGATCAGTGGGTTCGGAAATGTTTTCCCACCCCCGCACGTACACACAAACTAGAGACATATGGCTATCAGGAACTGTGCTTAAGTCGTGGCGAAAGTGTTTGTATGACGAGTTATAGCAATTTACGGATGGCCCTCCCCACGCTCTGCGTCCGAGAGCCTTTTACAGCTTCTGGGGCTCTGGCAGGGCCAGCTGAGCCTCGGAAAATAATTTCTGTTGTTTTTTGGGCTTGCGGCCGTGCCTGCTGAGGGTCTGATTGTCTTTTTGATGCTGCTGTGCAGCTTTCTGCTGCTCTGCCTGACTTGCTTTGGCTTCTGTGTGCCACACGATTCCATAGTCTGTTTTCGACAGGGACTAAAGTTGAGGACATCGATGCATCTGTTTTTGTAAGGCAGCACCCCTCTGTGCTGCAGTAATTTTGTAAAAGTGTGTGTGTAGTGTGCAGTGCTGCCCAGTTTCTCCTGCTTAGAATGCCTGATCAGGCACCGGCACTGGTCAAAGTGTGACATTCAAACATCTGTTACTTCAACGGTTTCAACGGCCTGCTCTGTGCTCAGTGCCAGCTGGCCTGCCAGGCACTACAGGGTGTAGGAGCAGTAGGAAAGAAACAGCTTGCGAGGCTTTGGTCAGCGCAGGACACGCACGGTGAAAATAGCAGCCCCAGCTGTCTGGAAAAACATTTCCGAACCCACTGATGCGGGACCGGTGACAGCCGGTTTGTGAATTTGTCATGACGTCGTCCTGCACCTGTTTTGCCGGCTCTGCGGTGCCTCCATCACATAGGAAAGATCAATCATCATCGTTTGAGTGCGATCTGAGGCCTGGGCAGTGCTTCGCGACTATACTGCTCTGCTGTTTGTGCCAAGATCTGGGCTGCAGCAGAGGGCACTTCTGTATGTTGAACGCAAATGCAGTCTCGTTTGCACACATCTGATACTTATATCAAAGGCAATGTTTTGCAAGCCCCACAGCCCCAGCACAGCTGCATGCAGCAGGCGAGCATGACAGCTGGCAACAGTGCAAGCAAGATGGCAGCCAAGTGCTATTGCAGCACACACAGGAGTTGCTGGAGTCCGTCACCTGTCTGCAACGATATGGAGGAAGTACGGGGTCCCAGAAATGGGCTGATCAGGCGAAGCTGAGTTTCAGTGCAAGTGCAGTATCAGCGAGGCCCTTCCAGGCTGTTGGCCAATTGTGTGCCAGCAGGTAAGCAATGGGCATTGAGGAAGCATGCAGGAACGGTATTCACATGCTAGAAGATACTTGCAAGTTGACTGGTTCGGGATTGCAGCCACACAGCAGCTGTCTTGAAGACTTGTGACTTGCAGCAGGTCCCTAGCCTCTACGTGCCGACACATGCAGCATGTGACACCAGCAGCAGCAGCTGCATTGCAGACCCCAGCCCTAGCTAGCACACTATAGAGCCTTCTTGTCACAGAAGCAGCATGCACGGCACATTTCAGCAGCAACCAGTACCAATCAGGTGGCTGTGTTTTTCTGCCTGTCTGCAAGGTGGTTGATGCAAGCGCAGCAGCGCCTCACATTTGGGAGGTGTTGACAAGGCCATGTGCAGGCAACCAGTTGCAATATGGTGTTGCTTTGAACCACAAAGTAAGTCCAGCACAGCTGTCTCTAGCGCGCAGGACAGCATCAGTCGTTGGGCCACATGCATGTACAACCCCCCTTGCAAGTACAAGTGCTGTGCAACAGCAGAGCATTGCACGAGCTGTGCGGGCCAGCTGCAGCATGGGGTGGTGGCAATGTGCAGTACTAGATGCCTGCCAGACGCAGCAGATCTCTGCACGCATGCCAAACTGGCAGAGTAAGTGCAGGTGCCACCTCCTCTATGTTGCAAGTCCGCATGGACTGAGTCCTCAACCATGCAGCAGCCGTCGATGGCGGCATGCCTCACTGTTTGTGTGGCCCTAAGGCTGTCTACACACCCAGTCTTGAGCAGCCGTTCTAGCCTCCCTTGCTGACTGAGGTCCCGTATGCTGCTGCTACCTGCAGGTGACCTTCCCAAAGGGGGGTCAGAGGTCGCATTGACATCAAGCTGCGTGCAGCCTTCCGAATCAGGCGCCACCCATTGCAGCTTGTTGGTGTTGTGTGGCTCAGCATCTGCAGCTGTCGGGTTGTTCACGTGCATGCCCCTCCTTGTCGGAGGGGGTGCAGTGCTGTACAAAATCTGTTGGTGGCTTGGGCAGTGGGCAAGCGGTGAAGCTTGCAGAACGACCCTGATTTTGTTGTTCTAGCAAAATGCATTGAAGGTTGTCACTGTTGCATGTATACTGCCTTTGGGGCCAGCAAAGCTTGCTGCTGTGTTGTACGCACATTGGTGTCACTGTACCCCATTCTGGGCAAGGGGCCATTGGAGCCAAAATGGGGCCGTTGGTGCCTACGCGCACAGGCCACAAGTCAGCCTCAATTGTGGTGTGTGGTCTTGCCCTAGTGAGTTGTGCATGGTGCCAGGGTGGCACGTCCATTTGGCCGGCGGATGGCAACTGCGCCCAGATCAGATGCGGGACCGGTGACAGCCGGTTTGTGAATTTGTCATGACGTCGTCCTGCACCTGTTTTGCCGGCTCTGCGGTGCCTCCATCACATAGGAAAGATCAATCATCATCGTTTGAGTGCGATCTGAGGCCTGGGCAGTGCTTCGCGACTATACTGCTCTGCTGTTTGTGCCAAGATCTGGGCTGCAGCAGAGGGCACTTCTGTATGTTGAACGCAAATGCAGTCTCGTTTGCACACATCTGATACTTATATCAAAGGCAATGTTTTGCAAGCCCCACAGCCCCAGCACAGCTGCATGCAGCAGGCGAGCATGACAGCTGGCAACAGTGCAAGCAAGATGGCAGCCAAGTGCTATTGCAGCACACACAGGAGTTGCTGGAGTCCGTCACCTGTCTGCAACGATATGGAGGAAGTACGGGGTCCCAGAAATGGGCTGATCAGGCGAAGCTGAGTTTCAGTGCAAGTGCAGTATCAGCGAGGCCCTTCCAGGCTGTTGGCCAATTGTGTGCCAGCAGGTAAGCAATGGGCATTGAGGAAGCATGCAGGAACGGTATTCACATGCTAGAAGATACTTGCAAGTTGACTGGTTCGGGATTGCAGCCACACAGCAGCTGTCTTGAAGACTTGTGACTTGCAGCAGGTCCCTAGCCTCTACGTGCCGACACATGCAGCATGTGACACCAGCAGCAGCAGCTGCATTGCAGACCCCAGCCCTAGCTAGCACACTATAGAGCCTTCTTGTCACAGAAGCAGCATGCACGGCACATTTCAGCAGCAACCAGTACCAATCAGGTGGCTGTGTTTTTCTGCCTGTCTGCAAGGTGGTTGATGCAAGCGCAGCAGCGCCTCACATTTGGGAGGTGTTGACAAGGCCATGTGCAGGCAACCAGTTGCAATATGGTGTTGCTTTGAACCACAAAGTAAGTCCAGCACAGCTGTCTCTAGCGCGCAGGACAGCATCAGTCGTTGGGCCACATGCATGTACAACCCCCCTTGCAAGTACAAGTGCTGTGCAACAGCAGAGCATTGCACGAGCTGTGCGGGCCAGCTGCAGCATGGGGTGGTGGCAATGTGCAGTACTAGATGCCTGCCAGACGCAGCAGATCTCTGCACGCATGCCAAACTGGCAGAGTAAGTGCAGGTGCCACCTCCTCTATGTTGCAAGTCCGCATGGACTGAGTCCTCAACCATGCAGCAGCCGTCGATGGCGGCATGCCTCACTGTTTGTGTGGCCCTAAGGCTGTCTACACACCCAGTCTTGAGCAGCCGTTCTAGCCTCCCTTGCTGACTGAGGTCCCGTATGCTGCTGCTACCTGCAGGTGACCTTCCCAAAGGGGGGTCAGAGGTCGCATTGACATCAAGCTGCGTGCAGCCTTCCGAATCAGGCGCCACCCATTGCAGCTTGTTGGTGTTGTGTGGCTCAGCATCTGCAGCTGTCGGGTTGTTCACGTGCATGCCCCTCCTTGTCGGAGGGGGTGCAGTGCTGTACAAAATCTGTTGGTGGCTTGGGCAGTGGGCAAGCGGTGAAGCTTGCAGAACGACCCTGATTTTGTTGTTCTAGCAAAATGCATTGAAGGTTGTCACTGTTGCATGTATACTGCCTTTGGGGCCAGCAAAGCTTGCTGCTGTGTTGTACGCACATTGGTGTCACTGTACCCCATTCTGGGCAAGGGGCCATTGGAGCCAAAATGGGGCCGTTGGTGCCTACGCGCACAGGCCACAAGTCAGCCTCAATTGTGGTGTGTGGTCTTGCCCTAGTGAGTTGTGCATGGTGCCAGGGTGGCACGTCCATTTGGCCGGCGGATGGCAACTGCGCCCAGATCAGTGGGTTCGGAAATGTTTTCCCACCCCCGCACGTACACACAAACTAGAGACATATGGCTATCAGGAACTGTGCTTAAGTCGTGGCGAAAGTGTTTGTATGACGAGTTATAGCAATTTACGGATGGCCCTCCCCACGCTCTGCGTCCGAGAGCCTTTTACAGCTTCTGGGGCTCTGGCAGGGCCAGCTGAGCCTCGGAAAATAATTTCTGTTGTTTTTTGGGCTTGCGGCCGTGCCTGCTGAGGGTCTGATTGTCTTTTTGATGCTGCTGTGCAGCTTTCTGCTGCTCTGCCTGACTTGCTTTGGCTTCTGTGTGCCACACGATTCCATAGTCTGTTTTCGACAGGGACTAAAGTTGAGGACATCGATGCATCTGTTTTTGTAAGGCAGCACCCCTCTGTGCTGCAGTAATTTTGTAAAAGTGTGTGTGTAGTGTGCAGTGCTGCCCAGTTTCTCCTGCTTAGAATGCCTGATCAGGCACCGGCACTGGTCAAAGTGTGACATTCAAACATCTGTTACTTCAACGGTTTCAACGGCCTGCTCTGTGCTCAGTGCCAGCTGGCCTGCCAGGCACTACAGGGTGTAGGAGCAGTAGGAAAGAAACAGCTTGCGAGGCTTTGGTCAGCGCAGGACACGCACGGTGAAAATAGCAGCCCCAGCTGTCTGGAAAAACATTTCCGAACCCACTGATGCGGGACCGGTGACAGCCGGTTTGTGAATTTGTCATGACGTCGTCCTGCACCTGTTTTGCCGGCTCTGCGGTGCCTCCATCACATAGGAAAGATCAATCATCATCGTTTGAGTGCGATCTGAGGCCTGGGCAGTGCTTCGCGACTATACTGCTCTGCTGTTTGTGCCAAGATCTGGGCTGCAGCAGAGGGCACTTCTGTATGTTGAACGCAAATGCAGTCTCGTTTGCACACATCTGATACTTATATCAAAGGCAATGTTTTGCAAGCCCCACAGCCCCAGCACAGCTGCATGCAGCAGGCGAGCATGACAGCTGGCAACAGTGCAAGCAAGATGGCAGCCAAGTGCTATTGCAGCACACACAGGAGTTGCTGGAGTCCGTCACCTGTCTGCAACGATATGGAGGAAGTACGGGGTCCCAGAAATGGGCTGATCAGGCGAAGCTGAGTTTCAGTGCAAGTGCAGTATCAGCGAGGCCCTTCCAGGCTGTTGGCCAATTGTGTGCCAGCAGGTAAGCAATGGGCATTGAGGAAGCATGCAGGAACGGTATTCACATGCTAGAAGATACTTGCAAGTTGACTGGTTCGGGATTGCAGCCACACAGCAGCTGTCTTGAAGACTTGTGACTTGCAGCAGGTCCCTAGCCTCTACGTGCCGACACATGCAGCATGTGACACCAGCAGCAGCAGCTGCATTGCAGACCCCAGCCCTAGCTAGCACACTATAGAGCCTTCTTGTCACAGAAGCAGCATGCACGGCACATTTCAGCAGCAACCAGTACCAATCAGGTGGCTGTGTTTTTCTGCCTGTCTGCAAGGTGGTTGATGCAAGCGCAGCAGCGCCTCACATTTGGGAGGTGTTGACAAGGCCATGTGCAGGCAACCAGTTGCAATATGGTGTTGCTTTGAACCACAAAGTAAGTCCAGCACAGCTGTCTCTAGCGCGCAGGACAGCATCAGTCGTTGGGCCACATGCATGTACAACCCCCCTTGCAAGTACAAGTGCTGTGCAACAGCAGAGCATTGCACGAGCTGTGCGGGCCAGCTGCAGCATGGGGTGGTGGCAATGTGCAGTACTAGATGCCTGCCAGACGCAGCAGATCTCTGCACGCATGCCAAACTGGCAGAGTAAGTGCAGGTGCCACCTCCTCTATGTTGCAAGTCCGCATGGACTGAGTCCTCAACCATGCAGCAGCCGTCGATGGCGGCATGCCTCACTGTTTGTGTGGCCCTAAGGCTGTCTACACACCCAGTCTTGAGCAGCCGTTCTAGCCTCCCTTGCTGACTGAGGTCCCGTATGCTGCTGCTACCTGCAGGTGACCTTCCCAAAGGGGGGTCAGAGGTCGCATTGACATCAAGCTGCGTGCAGCCTTCCGAATCAGGCGCCACCCATTGCAGCTTGTTGGTGTTGTGTGGCTCAGCATCTGCAGCTGTCGGGTTGTTCACGTGCATGCCCCTCCTTGTCGGAGGGGGTGCAGTGCTGTACAAAATCTGTTGGTGGCTTGGGCAGTGGGCAAGCGGTGAAGCTTGCAGAACGACCCTGATTTTGTTGTTCTAGCAAAATGCATTGAAGGTTGTCACTGTTGCATGTATACTGCCTTTGGGGCCAGCAAAGCTTGCTGCTGTGTTGTACGCACATTGGTGTCACTGTACCCCATTCTGGGCAAGGGGCCATTGGAGCCAAAATGGGGCCGTTGGTGCCTACGCGCACAGGCCACAAGTCAGCCTCAATTGTGGTGTGTGGTCTTGCCCTAGTGAGTTGTGCATGGTGCCAGGGTGGCACGTCCATTTGGCCGGCGGATGGCAACTGCGCCCAGATCAGTGGGTTCGGAAATGTTTTCCCACCCCCGCACGTACACACAAACTAGAGACATATGGCTATCAGGAACTGTGCTTAAGTCGTGGCGAAAGTGTTTGTATGACGAGTTATAGCAATTTACGGATGGCCCTCCCCACGCTCTGCGTCCGAGAGCCTTTTACAGCTTCTGGGGCTCTGGCAGGGCCAGCTGAGCCTCGGAAAATAATTTCTGTTGTTTTTTGGGCTTGCGGCCGTGCCTGCTGAGGGTCTGATTGTCTTTTTGATGCTGCTGTGCAGCTTTCTGCTGCTCTGCCTGACTTGCTTTGGCTTCTGTGTGCCACACGATTCCATAGTCTGTTTTCGACAGGGACTAAAGTTGAGGACATCGATGCATCTGTTTTTGTAAGGCAGCACCCCTCTGTGCTGCAGTAATTTTGTAAAAGTGTGTGTGTAGTGTGCAGTGCTGCCCAGTTTCTCCTGCTTAGAATGCCTGATCAGGCACCGGCACTGGTCAAAGTGTGACATTCAAACATCTGTTACTTCAACGGTTTCAACGGCCTGCTCTGTGCTCAGTGCCAGCTGGCCTGCCAGGCACTACAGGGTGTAGGAGCAGTAGGAAAGAAACAGCTTGCGAGGCTTTGGTCAGCGCAGGACACGCACGGTGAAAATAGCAGCCCCAGCTGTCTGGAAAAACATTTCCGAACCCACTGATGCGGGACCGGTGACAGCCGGTTTGTGAATTTGTCATGACGTCGTCCTGCACCTGTTTTGCCGGCTCTGCGGTGCCTCCATCACATAGGAAAGATCAATCATCATCGTTTGAGTGCGATCTGAGGCCTGGGCAGTGCTTCGCGACTATACTGCTCTGCTGTTTGTGCCAAGATCTGGGCTGCAGCAGAGGGCACTTCTGTATGTTGAACGCAAATGCAGTCTCGTTTGCACACATCTGATACTTATATCAAAGGCAATGTTTTGCAAGCCCCACAGCCCCAGCACAGCTGCATGCAGCAGGCGAGCATGACAGCTGGCAACAGTGCAAGCAAGATGGCAGCCAAGTGCTATTGCAGCACACACAGGAGTTGCTGGAGTCCGTCACCTGTCTGCAACGATATGGAGGAAGTACGGGGTCCCAGAAATGGGCTGATCAGGCGAAGCTGAGTTTCAGTGCAAGTGCAGTATCAGCGAGGCCCTTCCAGGCTGTTGGCCAATTGTGTGCCAGCAGGTAAGCAATGGGCATTGAGGAAGCATGCAGGAACGGTATTCACATGCTAGAAGATACTTGCAAGTTGACTGGTTCGGGATTGCAGCCACACAGCAGCTGTCTTGAAGACTTGTGACTTGCAGCAGGTCCCTAGCCTCTACGTGCCGACACATGCAGCATGTGACACCAGCAGCAGCAGCTGCATTGCAGACCCCAGCCCTAGCTAGCACACTATAGAGCCTTCTTGTCACAGAAGCAGCATGCACGGCACATTTCAGCAGCAACCAGTACCAATCAGGTGGCTGTGTTTTTCTGCCTGTCTGCAAGGTGGTTGATGCAAGCGCAGCAGCGCCTCACATTTGGGAGGTGTTGACAAGGCCATGTGCAGGCAACCAGTTGCAATATGGTGTTGCTTTGAACCACAAAGTAAGTCCAGCACAGCTGTCTCTAGCGCGCAGGACAGCATCAGTCGTTGGGCCACATGCATGTACAACCCCCCTTGCAAGTACAAGTGCTGTGCAACAGCAGAGCATTGCACGAGCTGTGCGGGCCAGCTGCAGCATGGGGTGGTGGCAATGTGCAGTACTAGATGCCTGCCAGACGCAGCAGATCTCTGCACGCATGCCAAACTGGCAGAGTAAGTGCAGGTGCCACCTCCTCTATGTTGCAAGTCCGCATGGACTGAGTCCTCAACCATGCAGCAGCCGTCGATGGCGGCATGCCTCACTGTTTGTGTGGCCCTAAGGCTGTCTACACACCCAGTCTTGAGCAGCCGTTCTAGCCTCCCTTGCTGACTGAGGTCCCGTATGCTGCTGCTACCTGCAGGTGACCTTCCCAAAGGGGGGTCAGAGGTCGCATTGACATCAAGCTGCGTGCAGCCTTCCGAATCAGGCGCCACCCATTGCAGCTTGTTGGTGTTGTGTGGCTCAGCATCTGCAGCTGTCGGGTTGTTCACGTGCATGCCCCTCCTTGTCGGAGGGGGTGCAGTGCTGTACAAAATCTGTTGGTGGCTTGGGCAGTGGGCAAGCGGTGAAGCTTGCAGAACGACCCTGATTTTGTTGTTCTAGCAAAATGCATTGAAGGTTGTCACTGTTGCATGTATACTGCCTTTGGGGCCAGCAAAGCTTGCTGCTGTGTTGTACGCACATTGGTGTCACTGTACCCCATTCTGGGCAAGGGGCCATTGGAGCCAAAATGGGGCCGTTGGTGCCTACGCGCACAGGCCACAAGTCAGCCTCAATTGTGGTGTGTGGTCTTGCCCTAGTGAGTTGTGCATGGTGCCAGGGTGGCACGTCCATTTGGCCGGCGGATGGCAACTGCGCCCAGATCAGTGGGTTCGGAAATGTTTTCCCACCCCCGCACGTACACACAAACTAGAGACATATGGCTATCAGGAACTGTGCTTAAGTCGTGGCGAAAGTGTTTGTATGACGAGTTATAGCAATTTACGGATGGCCCTCCCCACGCTCTGCGTCCGAGAGCCTTTTACAGCTTCTGGGGCTCTGGCAGGGCCAGCTGAGCCTCGGAAAATAATTTCTGTTGTTTTTTGGGCTTGCGGCCGTGCCTGCTGAGGGTCTGATTGTCTTTTTGATGCTGCTGTGCAGCTTTCTGCTGCTCTGCCTGACTTGCTTTGGCTTCTGTGTGCCACACGATTCCATAGTCTGTTTTCGACAGGGACTAAAGTTGAGGACATCGATGCATCTGTTTTTGTAAGGCAGCACCCCTCTGTGCTGCAGTAATTTTGTAAAAGTGTGTGTGTAGTGTGCAGTGCTGCCCAGTTTCTCCTGCTTAGAATGCCTGATCAGGCACCGGCACTGGTCAAAGTGTGACATTCAAACATCTGTTACTTCAACGGTTTCAACGGCCTGCTCTGTGCTCAGTGCCAGCTGGCCTGCCAGGCACTACAGGGTGTAGGAGCAGTAGGAAAGAAACAGCTTGCGAGGCTTTGGTCAGCGCAGGACACGCACGGTGAAAATAGCAGCCCCAGCTGTCTGGAAAAACATTTCCGAACCCACTGATGCGGGACCGGTGACAGCCGGTTTGTGAATTTGTCATGACGTCGTCCTGCACCTGTTTTGCCGGCTCTGCGGTGCCTCCATCACATAGGAAAGATCAATCATCATCGTTTGAGTGCGATCTGAGGCCTGGGCAGTGCTTCGCGACTATACTGCTCTGCTGTTTGTGCCAAGATCTGGGCTGCAGCAGAGGGCACTTCTGTATGTTGAACGCAAATGCAGTCTCGTTTGCACACATCTGATACTTATATCAAAGGCAATGTTTTGGCACAGCCCACATCCCCCGCACAGCTGCATGCAAGCAGGCGAGCATGACAGCTGGCAACAGTGCAAGCAAGATGGCAGCCAAGTGCGATTGTCAGCAGACACACAGGCATGTTGCATTGGAGTACGTTCCACGAAGCTGTTTCAGTGCAAGTGCAGATCAGGAGGACAAGGTGTGCAGCAGGGGTCCCAGTAAGTCAAGCACAGCTGCTCCTAGCGACCGCAGGGACAGCATCAGTCGTTGGGCCAATGCATGTACA